>PVJC01020120.1:0-29381 GCA_004026665.1 Murina feae
CCAGCCAACAGAAAGCAGGGAAAACCCCGCCTCGTGGTCAGGCCAGCCTTTTCCTGCTCCCTGATCCCCGGAAGGGACTTGGGAAGCCACCAAGCAGGCCACTGACCCCCTGCTGCCTCTTTCCCGCTCCCCAATCCCCCTCCAAGGGCCTGGACAGCTGCCAAGCAGGCTGCCGACCCCCTGCCACCTCTTACCCGCTCCCCGGCCCACCACCTTGCTTTCCCACTTCCTGGTGCCCTGGTGCCACTTCCAAGTGCCAGCATAGGCAGGCAGTTGCAACAGAACCCTTTGGTTTTCTCTAGTTCTGTGGCTGTTGGCCTCCATCTTGGCTGGGTTAATTTGCATGCAGCCGCTCTGATTGGCTGGTGGTAACGGTCACATTTGCATGTTTCGCTTTTATTATAGAAGATAATATTGTAATAACTACGTATGGTGCCAGGTGGCTGCTAGAAATGTCAGAGAACACTTTGTAAGGTGTTTGTCTAACCCTGCTGTACACCTGAAACTAATGCAAAATAACATTGAATGAAAACTGTGATTGAAAAATAAATTTTGTAAAGAAAAGAAAATAAATAAATGTACTTTCTGGAATGCATGGTGACATCGTTAAAGAAAGGGTAGGCTGTTCTGGTGCTTTTTAATAAAAGAAAGTGTATTTATAAGCCAGCTCTGTGCTAACAGATAATATTTAAAAATAACTAATCAAAGATCAAAATATCTCCCAGGCACAGTGCCTGGCAGTGCATGTGTCAGGCCAGCCAGGTGGGGAGCGAGGAAGCCAGATTCTTCCTCTTTGTGCTCATTTCCCTCCTCTCCCCTCACATCATCCCTCCTTCTCCCCTTTCTCCACTTACAAGTAGCAGAAGCACAACGAGAAGTGGCAGGTAAGAAGGTCGTTTGTCATCGCGCACAAGGGCAAGTTCAGAGCCGGCACGCTGGAGCCCGGAATTCAGCAGGAAGGAGTGTCCTCTTCCTTTTTCCACCGCACGGGAACAGTTAGCCTAGCTGTGCAGTGAACAGCTGCCTTCGCTGTTGAGACAATGTGACTTATTAGGAAGATATGCAATATTTGGTCTTCATCCCCATTTCTGGCACAGAGCTCCTAAAACCGGTAGGATTTCTCACCTGTGGAGAATAAAGGTGCCTGTTACTCTGTTAATGAAGCGACTCTGGGACCTCGCCTAAGGGTGGGGGCAGTGCTGGCAGCGCCTGGGCTCCTGGTCTGAAGGTGCCACCACTGGTGAAGAGGGGGCATTTCCTCCTTTAGCCACTCTGCAAGCCCCATACCCACCCAGCCGCAGGCTCTGCCGTCCCGTTGCCCAGGCCTTTCGCACTCCTGGGCCAGCTGCAAACACTACTTTGGGACAGTTGTTAAGAAAACATAAAAGGGCCCAGCCAGGCCGGTGAGGCTCCGTGGTTGAGCGTTGGACGAGGAGGTCACGGTTGAATTCCTGGTCAGGGCTATGCCCAGGTTGCAGGCTCAATCCCCAGTGTGGTGCATGCAGGAGGCAGCCGATCCATGTTTCTCTCTCATTGAGGTTTCTCTCTCTCCCTCTCTCCCTCTCTAAAACCAATAAAAAGAAAATAGGAACAATGGGATAGGAACACAGGTAGCATCTGATATGGTCCCTATCCAGAAGGAGCTTAGGACACACTGAATCGTTGGTAAATAACTGAAAGTTGGCAGAGGTGGGGCAGGGGGTGTCCCACACCAACAAGCTACTCCGGACACCAGATGGGCGTCCTAGCATTTAACTGAATTCCAACACTATCTACCCAAAGGCAGCACCAGGCCCACAGCCGAAGAGCTCAGCCCGCAACACTACTCCTTCCCCTTCAAACCCCTCAGCGTTAGCTGCCAGTCACAACTCTGGGTGTCACCTGTGCTTCCGGCCCACCAGCTGTAGATTGGAGGTCCCTATAACCTCCTGCTTAGGCTCCATTGATTTGCTGGAGTGGGTGGTAGACTCAGAGAAACAGTTTACTTACTAGATGATTCGTTTATGATCAAAGGATGCAACTTAGAAACAGCCAGATGGAAGAGCTGCGTAGGTCAAGGTGTGGGAAATGGCTCGGCGCTCCCACACCCTCTCCAAGCACCCATTCTCCCGGCATCTCCACAGCTTCTGGGTGCTCTCTGAACCCCTGCCTTTTTGATGGAGGTGTCATTACGGAGGCAAGGTTGGTTAAACCCTTAGCCGCTGGCTACTGATTCAAGCTTCAGGCCCTCCCCAGAGGCCAGGGGCTGCGACGGGAAGCTCCAGCCCTGCAATCCCACCGTTGGTTCTGCTGGCAACCAGCCCCCATCCTTAGGGGAGGTCCAGAAGTCACTTCAGTAGCATAACAAACGGCCTCTCTATTCTCAACACTGGGGAACCCCATTGGCTGAGGAGCTCTGTGCCAGAAATGGGGATAAAGACCGAATGTTGCATCACTTTCTTATAAATCACAGTACCTCGACAAAGGCATATGTTCACAACACATCTAGGCTAGTTTTTCCCGGTAATGAAAATCAGAGACCAGGACTGTATCAATTATGCTAATTCTTCCAACAGACAGCAACGAAGCAAGAATCCAAGAAGGTCAGAGGATGCGTGGAAGACATTACATTGGTGCGGCTTTTGATGGAGGAGTGTAAAATGCTGTTTTTTCCTTTTCTTAAAGAAACACGGCAAAGGGCAGCATCCAAACAAAAGCACGCGTTCTACGTTAACGTCCCAGACGTCGATAGGAGCGCAGCTACCTCAGTGCTAGATACTAACACCCTGACTGGGAAACGATGGGGACGGAACACGGAATGGACCTGTGGCGCATCAAGACCGCAAGGATGGTGAATGGAATGGGTGCACAGCATTTGTCTGGAAACACTTCCTTGCCTTCGGGTCCTTCTCCATCACTCTCATCTCCCTCCTAGGGCCTTTGGGTCTGAGGATGATGAAGGCAGAGGCATTCTTTATTCCAATCATGTGTTTCCCTGACACGTGGTTCTCCAGCGATGGATTGTAGGTGGCGGGTGGAACGCATCCGGAGGGGCTCTGAGACCATCCTGACACCACAGCTCGTCATCAAGGAGCACTGACAAGTCAGGATGCGGCTCCATCGCCCTATCCACTCAGCAAGCCCCCTGGAAGGTAGATCTCCGAAACCTGCAAGCACCCCTTCGCTTGCATAACCCTTGACAGTTCCTAAGCGGTCACCTAGTTTGTACAATCCCTCCTAAGAGCACAAAAGGAAAAGATAAGATTCAAGATGAGAAAGCAGTTTGCTCAGGTCACAGGGCCTGGAGTGGCATGTCTCTTTTTCCTATCTGAGGTCTCTGTGTTCATCCAAGTTCAGAGTTTTCCCCAATAGAACAGTCTTGATACACACACATGGGAGGAACTGGTCAAGGAAGAAGCCCTGCAGATCAGCCTGTGTTAGCAAGGGTTGCCTTCAAAACTTCACACAGATTTTCTCTTTCTCTTTTCTTTTTTATCTCATACTTTTTTTCTCTTCTCTTTAGCCCTCCCTCCCTCCCTCCCTCCCTCTCTATCTGTCCCTCAGTGTTTAACACCAAGCTCTCAGATGTTTGGGATAAAAACAATGGCATTAAGCTGAGCCCTCTCTTCCACCCATGCCCTCTTGTTGTCCATCCAGCTGTTGGCTCTGTGATAACAAACATAAGGAGACTTGGACACCACACGGCACTAAATGCCAAAACCATTCCCTACCACACAGGAGACTGTGGCATCGTTTGAAAAATCAAATGCGTTAAAATGATATTGTTGGCTCCTTAAAATACCTCTCGTCATTTATAAAACATTATCCCCTTTGGTTCCTCGTATTTTTAGCTCAATAAGTACCCGGTGGACAAAAGGCCCCTACTTGTGGAGCTTCCTTTTCCCATATAATATTTCAAAAGCTAAACTGCTAGTGACCAGGACTATTGAGAGACTTTCCTCCCCGGACAAAACACAGGAGGAGAGTATGTTGAGATGCTCCCGCTACGATACCCGTCTTGGTACAGGCCGCCGACGGCATGCACTGCTCGTGGCGACACGAACAGCTCTGTGGATCATTGCCACGCCTGTTCCTTGAGCCTCAGTGTAGATGTAGCCCAGATACAACGTCTTTTTTGAGCAGTGTTTTTGAAAGGGCTCAGCCCACAGAATAATCTTGAAAGATGATCTTGGAATGGCCAATTTGTTCAAAATGCATAGGTCAATACTCAAAGGTGTCAGGGGAGCAGAGAAAGACAAACTGCAACTCCCATCCTCTCTCCCTCTCTTGACCAAATAAAGGTCAGGCAGAGTACACTTACCAGTTGATAGTAATAGGGACAGGTTTTGCTTGCTGTCCACGTTGGAGCAATACAAGACATTGAACTTACATGTAAAACCTGGTGGGAGATTGAGCAGCCCGGTCCCTGGGAAATAGCCTCCCATCTGGCAATCCCCAGGTCATCGCTGGGAGGATGGAGAAGCAACATGTGGTGGAGGTCAGGGCGGCATGGATTAGATGTAAACATAACATCATGGATGGGCCTTGAAGGAATAGCACAGAGTGAAAACAGAAATCGACTTAAAGAACAATCACATCTGGCAAGAACACGCACTACAAAGAAATTCACCTTGAAACTGTGGAAGGGGGCCCGTGGGGGAGGAAGGGAAGATGGGGATAAAAGATACTTGGTCAGTCACTCTGTTGAGCGAGGACCTGGCACAGACCCAGGGTGGTGGGCCATGAGCTGAGGAGTATGATGAACTCCAACTCGGCACCTGAGGCCCAAATAGGAAAAGAAGGGAGACATATTTAAATGGGAACGATGACTGTCTCCCAGGGCAACTACAAACACCCGTGTTCCAGATCCTCTTGCTGTTGGCCGGGGCGGCAGTGTGGCCCTGGGCCTGCCCGTCCTTGGGCTTTCCTGTCGCTTCCACCCAATGAAAACACAGGATGCTGTCTCTCAGGCTTCTGAAGAGGCCAGTACTTCCCGGGGACGGGGACAGAGCCTGGAGGACTCTCCCAACACAGGCATCTTGGCATCTCCTGTCCCAGTTTAAAGCCCAGGTAGTGTATTCACTCTGCTCATGATAGATCCAAGTTTGAAATTTCAAATGCTCAGTACTGTTTCTTTCTTTTTTTCTTTCTAAATGTGTTTTTATTGATTTCTGAGAGGGAGGAGGAGGGTGAGAGAGAGAGAGAAACATCAACAATGAGAGAGAATCGTTGACTGGCTGCCTCCTGCACGCCCCACACTGGAGATGGAGCTGCAACCCGGGAATGGAACTGCGACCTCCTGGATCATAGATCGGTGCTCAACCGCTGAGCCAAGTCAGCTGGTCGGAGCCCAGGAGAGAGTGAGTGAGGGCAGGCACTTGAAGTGTTTATTCTTTTCATTAAAATTTTCTCTTCTTAATTAATGCTTATGGACTTTTATTTAAATGTCTCATACAAAACGCAACGGCCGATGGGACAGGACTTGCCCGTGGCATTGTATGAGTTCTCGGAATACTTCACACGTGCATCTTATGAGTGTAGAGGGCAGGGTGCAAGAGTTGGAGCCCCACCTTCAGTATTGTCCTGTGGCCTTGCGCAAGTCACTCATCTCTTATCTTGGTTTCAATCCCCATAAAACAAGCATCTGCACTGACCGAGCCCCATGGAACGCCATGAAGTAAGACCAGCCAGTGTTTACAGCGTGGCTGGATGAGAGGCATTCGGTGTGATGGCTGTTGTGTTATGATGTAAGTGGTGGTTGTTATTGTTGACATCAGAAGCAACTGACTGTGACAGCAAAGCTTTCGGATGGAGCTCAGATCTTGCCGGAGGCACGCAACATGCTGCTTGCAGCAGATCTCCTTTAAAGTGACGAAGGAGACGGTGTTCATTGTGTCAGTGCGCCATCCCTGTGCACAATAAGATACAGGGCGTGTGAGTGCTACTTGCAGACATTTGGGGGCTGACATGTAAAATACAATTGAGAGTGATGAGGGACCCGTGGGCTGGGGGCAGCGGCACTGAGGATGGGGACCAGCCCGCGACAGCCCTTCCCCAGTGTGGTCTGTGGCCTTCCCCCAGCCTCCTTGCCCTAATGCCACCGTGACCAGAACGTCATTTCTGTGTCTTTCTTTGAGTCCTTTCTGTCACCACTTTACCATGTTGCACGAAGGACTGATCGTCCAGCCGTATCCGACGGGCATCGAGCAAATGGATATCTGAGGGAATGGGCTGGAATGTGAAGAACTGGATAGCACGGGTTACAGATTCCTGTCCAGTTGCCAATAAGCCTGCGGTTAGAATACTTTCCTGGACCATCTTTCCTCTTGCTTTGCAATGGAGAATTAGTGAGACAAGTGAGATGACGTATCAGGCAGGGTGGCTTGAATCACTTTTATGACGGCTGGTCGTAGGACACGTAAAGCAAATGGGTACGTGTTTAATCCGTTTACAAGGATAGGAATGGTTATGATTGAAAATTAAATTGAACAATTAAGAAACTTCAGGAATGTGAAATTTTCGGAGTTTTGCAAGTAACAGTGACTGTCCAATATGAGAAATGATCAATCAAGGAAAAGATGACAGTGCATACACTTAAAAGCCACAGAGCAGAAACACATTAGTGATGAGTGGCTGAAATTTGGGGGGGACACCCACCGCATGAAGAAACAAGGCAAAAAGAAAGTATATTCATAGTTTAGGAGAAAAGAAAAGGACTATATATGCAGCCACCCTGCGGTTAGTTATTCATTCAAGCAACAGGCATTTGTGGTGTTCATGATAGAACAGGTCATTCCTGCCACCAGCTAGCTCAGCCTAAAGCAGAGATGCTGTGGAACCAGTACCTGTACCTCTGTTGCATGCTGCAATTGAGGTGTGAAGGCATCAAAGACAGCGGCTAGATCTGCCCGGATAGGGACAGGAAGCTTTCCCAATTAAGATTATTGTTGATCTGCGTCTTAATAGATGGATTCGGAAGATTACTAGACTGAAAAAAAAAACCCAGGCATTTGAAGGCAAAGGGATAGCACATACAAGAGAACTGTATCCTTGAGCTGTGGCCACAGTGACTTTACAAACAAACCTCCCCAAAACTTGGTGGCTTCAAACAGAACCATGAATAATGTCTCCTGAACATACATGTCAGTGCTGCCATTCTGCCGATGGGCGTGTGGCTTGGCTGGTCTTCACTGGGCTGGCACAGGTCTGAGCTCAGTGGGCAGGTCAGCTGACAGCTAGATGGCAGAGTTAACCTCGGCCGGGGTGACTCAGCACCACTCCACGTGGGATCCCATCGCCCAGCAGGCTAGCTCAGACTTGTTCTGATGGCAGAGACAGGCCCAAGAGGCAGCAGAGTACAGGCAGCTCTGTAGGCCTGGGCCCTGATCTGGCACAAAGATTTCAGATGTAGTCCACTGCCAGGCCAGCCCAGGCTCAGGGCGGGAAATAGACCCGTCTCCTGATGGGAAGAACTACAAAGAAAATGGGTACGCAATGCTGTAATCCATCCATCAGTCCTCAGTTACTAAGATGTAAAATAATGTTATATTTTCAGGAAAAAGCCAGGCTTTGCCAGGCCAGTGTGGCTCCGTGGTTGAGCATCACCCTATGAACCAGGAGGTCATGGTTCGATTCCCCAGTCAGGGCACAGGCCTGGATTGCGAGCTCCTGGTGTGGGGTGTGCAGGAGGCAGGCGGTCAATGATTCTCTCCCATCATTGATGTTTCTGCCTCTCTCTCCCTCTTCCTTCCTCTCTGAAATCAGTAAAAATATTTTTTAAAAAAATAAATAAAAAGGCAGGCTTTTTTGTATGGCTTGAGCATAAAGTTCAAGTTTGATGTTGTAAGGGTAGACTAGAGCAAGTTCAGGAAAGGACTTGTAAACCATGCTTAGGAGTTTGGCTTGTTTTTAGGTCATTGAAAAGATGTATGATTAATGTAATAATATATACATAAGGGAAATTTTCCTAAAGAAAAGAGAGACTGGAGTTAGAAAGACCAAGTAAGAAGCACTGTGGTGATGTAGGTGAGAAGTGATTAGCATTTGTACAAAGGAAGGGAGAAGGAAGAAGAAAAGGGGGTGACAAATTGGAGAAATGTTGGGGAGAGAAGTAGAAAATTGAGTGTGTGGTAGTAACTACTGTATCTTTGCCCTTTTCTTGTGATTATAAACCCCCTAATTTTCATGAGTCCATGTTGACTCAAAATAATGACCGCATTTCCCAGCTTCCCTTGCAGCTAAAGGAGATCATGTGAACACAGGATTCTGGTCACTGAAACATAAACACGTGTGTCATGAAGCACTTCCCTGGAACTGTCACTCAAAGACAGCGGAGGCATGTTCTGCTTTTTCCTTGTTCTATCCTATTGCTGGAAATGCAAACATCAATTTTGAGGCCACAGGATAAGGGCTGCACCCTAGGGTGGCGGAGTGATGAGCTGGAAGGGGCTTAGGTTCTTAGAGAGTTAAAAGAATGCAGCCAGCATCAGCCCTGAACTGCATGCCTACTTCCTGACTTTTAAGTAAAAAAGGAATAAATGACTATCGCATATAGGCCTCTGATTCACAGCTATCCTACTCTGAGCTGATACAGATGTGGAAAGATAATTTAATATTTGTTAGGGTCATGATATGATTAGACTAGGAGGGGGAGCAAGTCTCCAAGCAAAGTTCCTGAGTTCTGTTCTGCAGCTGATAAGTGCATAGAGCTTGGGGAAGAAACAGATAAAGACCCTTACGTCTGGGGAGTGTGTAGAGGAGGATGTTGAACAGACACACTAAGAACATTTCTGTATCTTTGATATATATTTTGTATCATTTGCTTGTTTAACCTAAGCATAAATAATTAAAATAATAATAATAATTAAATACCAGTACTTAACAAATGCTTTCAGAAAGTAAAAGAGGAGAGAATACTTCCCAGCTCATTCTGTGAGGCCAGGTTTTTTAAAAATATATTTTATTGATTTTTTTTACAGAGAGGAAGGGAGAGGGATAGAGAGTTAGAAACACCAATGAGAGAGAAACATCGATTAGCTGCCTTTTGCACACCCGCTACTGGAGATGTGCCCGCAACCAAGGTGCATGCCCTTGACCTGAATGGAACCTGAGACCCTTGAGTCCGCAGGTCGGTGCTCTATCCGCTGAGCCGAACCGGTTAGGGCTGTGAGGCCAGTTTTAATTCTGATGTCAACACAGGACACAGATATCACTACAGGATGTAGTGATATCTGTGTCCTGTGTTGACATCAAATGCAAAAATCTTATTTGCTGCCCAAAGCATCCTAAAAGCCATGTTTCTTCTATTGTGTCCTGTTTTGGCATCAGATGCAAAAATCTTCAGCAAAATGCTAGCAAACAGAATCCAGCAGCATATAAAACTGGGATTTACCCCAAGAATGCAAATAGTTTAATATATGAAAATGTGTAATATGCCATATTAATAGAATAAAAGACAAAATCACATGATCACCTCCATCAAAACAGAAAAATCATATGGCAAAATTCAACACCACTTCATAATAAAAACATATTCACCCTAATAAAAGGCATCTATAAAAAACCCACAGTTAATATCATACTTAATGGTGAAAATGGAATGCTTTCTCCTGAAGGTCACTATCAAAACAAGAATGTCTTTACTCAGCCCATCTATTTAACATTATAATGGAGGACTAGCAAGAGTAATTAGACAAGAAAATTAAATAAAAGCAGCCAGGTTGGAAAGGAAGAAGTGAAACTCTATTTGCAGATTACAATCTTGTATAGAAAAAATACTAAGGAACCTACCAAACACTATTAAAATAAACAAGTTCTGCAAGGTTGCAAGATATAAGATCAATATACAAAAATCAACTGTATACACTAGCAATGAACAATCTGCAAATGAAATTAAGGAAAACAATTTAATGTACAACAGTATCAAAAAGAATAAAATACATAGGAATAAATTAATATTGGAAGTGTAAGACATACAATGAAAACGACAAAATATGTTGAAGAAATTAAAGAAAACAATAAATGGGGAGACACCCCAGATTGAAAATTTCCCCCAGTTTATCTGTTGATTCGATGCAATCTCTATCAAAATCACAGCTGCTCCATTACAGAAACTGGCAAGCTCATCTTGAAACTCATCAAGGCAATAACTCAGAACAGCCAAAGCAATCTTGGGAAAAAGGAAAGAATAAACTTCTCGATTTCAAGACACAATACAAGGCTGCAGTAATCAGTCCACTGGCATAGATCAATGGACTAGAATTGAGAGTCCGTAAATACACCACTACACCTCTGGTCAATTGAGTTTCAATAAGGGCGCCAAGATAATTCAATGGAGGAATCGTTTTTTCAACAGATGATACCATGACAACTGGATATCCACATGCAAAAGGAATGTGGTAAGAAAATGAAATAAAGGAAATCCTACCTCAAAACATATGCAGAATTTTGTATATAATATACACAATTACCATATTCAAACGCTAACTCTTACACCTTCTGCATAAGCTAAAACAATAAAACTCTGAGAAGAAAACTTGTAGATCAGATTTGGCAATGGTTTCTTAGATACTGACACCGAAGATACAAGCAACTATGTAAAAAAAATAGATAAACTGGACTTTATCTAAATTACAGGCTTTATTATTATTATTTTGCTTCAAAGGACACTATCAAGAATGTGAAAAGAACACATAGAGTAGGAGAAAATATTTATAGATCATAACCAGATAAGGACCTCCACAAAATAAAGGGACAAATAAAGCAATTATAAATGAGCAGAGAATATGAATAGATATAGCTTCCAGTAAGATATACAAATTGCCAATAAGCACATGAAAAGATGTGCAATACCATCAGTCATTAGGGAAATGCAGAAGAAACGACAAAATACCATTCCACACCCACTGGGGTGGCTGAATGAGAACCGCAAGGGTTGGTGAGGCTGGGAACGAATTGGACCCTCCCACCCTGCTGGTGGGGATGGAAAAGGCAGCCACTTTGGAAACCAGTTTGGCAGCTCCCCAAAGTAAGGTGGGGCCCACACCTATTTGAATTCGCAGTATGAGTGGTTTAACCGCTAAACTCCCACCTAGCGATAGCTTCCTGAGCACACTCGTGAGGATTAGCTTACCTTCCCCGACTCCTCTTAAAGGTCCTCTTGTTACGGAAATCTTGGAACTTCAAGAGAATCTCATGAAAAGTAGATAGTAGCCCAGGAAGCCCAGTGGTGGTGACCTCAGGTGGTGAGGCTGCTGGCATCCTTGGTGCCCACCTGTGTTCTTTGTGATTGCCCCTCTGGGCATGGCTGCCCATGCCAAAGCCAGCTCCTGGAGATCTCGCCCTCACCTCTGCATCCTGCCACAGGAAGGAGGAACGGTGCCTGGAAGTTGTAGAGACCACGTCCTCCTGCATCTCACTGGCCACACCCGAGAAGAAGGAGGGAACCCTGATGCAGCCAGGGCAGGGGGTCATTAGTCCACTTCCGTAGGCAGGTGGCCGTGCCGAAGGGAAGGGGGTGATTCCAGCACCGTGGACCATCTGGGCTCTGCCGTCGGTGGGCCTGCAGTTCAGTCTCAGTTCCAGCCTCCTTTTCCCCGGCTGGGAGGTGTTGGCTAGTACACTCTATCTTTTCTTTTCAGTTACCCTTTCTGCAGAGGATAAAGCAGTCCTTAAGAGATGGCCGAAGGAGGCTGAAAATAATTCAGCTTTGCAGCGTATTTCCTAGGCACCATATGATCGCATCGTGGATCTTTGTATACCCCGCCCCCCCACACCCCCGGGTGGATAATCAGTAGTTAGCTCTCCTGGCCTGTCAGATAAACCAACAGTGAGTTCACCATTGGGACTATTGGGCATGGAAATCTTTTTAAAAATCATTGTTGGGAGGTTTTCTTTTGAAATCAGTCCCTTGTACGAGGGACAATATGGGACCTAGCTAAACTCCATTGAACCCGTGCCAAAATGCTATATTCGATGTCTATAAAAGACCCAGAGTTCTGGGTTTAGAAATACAGACACTTTTGTATGGACCATAAATAGCAACCGAAGCACATAAATATCTGCAGCTGCATCATGTGACCTTCGACGTCGCTCTGCAAATAGCTGTCATCTGCAGCCGGTACAGTGGGGCCCGGCACACGGAGGAGAGCCTGGGTGGGTGCATATTTCCCAAGAGAAGCCTTGACAAGACCAGGGTACCTTTAAAGTTGCTTGATTAGCTGCTTTTCACGTAGGAAGGGCAATAGAAGAAACACGGCTTTTAGGATGCTTTGGGCGGCAAATAAGAGACTCAAAAATGGTCTAATGTGTTTTATAATAAATAGAATAAACGTATTGTCGTTTAAGAAGTACAGAGGTCGGCCTGGCGAGTGCTGCTCAGTTGGTTGCGCATCATCCTGTGCACCATGAGGTCGCCGGTTCGATTCCCCGGCTGGGCACATGCCTCGGTTGCCGGGCTGGTCTCCGGTCAGGTTAGGGATGGGAGGCAATCGATGGATGATTCTCTTTCACATTGATGTTTCTCTCTCTCCCTCTCAAATCAATAAAAACAAATTTATTTATTTTTTTTAAGAAGTGCAGAGGTCAGGTTGTTCCAGCGTTTGCTGACTCAGCAGCTCAACAACAAAGCTTTGCCCCTTCTCGGTTCTGCTTTCTCGGGGGCTCCCCTCAGGGTCACAGGATGGCTGCCCAGATCCAGGTGTCACATGGAGTAGGGCTACATGAGGTGGGCGGGGGGTGGGAGGGCACTGTTTCTTCCCAGGCATCTCTGTGTCCGCAGGAGCACAGAACATGACCCCTGTAAACTCCTCGCCTCTCCGGGCAGGTTGCCGTGGTGCCCACTTCTGAACTGGCGAGGGGATCGCCTCCCTCTGCTGGGCTTAGACCAGGCCAGACTGATCCTCTAGGGCCAGGGAAGGGGCCCAACCTCCCACGATCCACGTGGCCACCAGACACCTGAATAAAATGGGATTTTGTTCGCAAGAAAGAAAGGGCTGGGCTGACGGTAGGCTCCTCATAACTACACCACAGGGGCCAGGGTCTGCTGAAAGCGTCACTGGCCTGTTTTCTGTGTTTATTGAAAGTCTGAGCAACTTTGTATGACGTTTTCCTCGAGAATTTTGGAAACTGGTGCTAACATTGTCTGAACGTTGATTTTTTTGAAAGACTATCATAGTGTCCAAGCCGCAGCCTCTCCTGACCGCGTGGCCCCCAACAGGTCTGCTCCCTTCCCGTCCTTCTGTCCAGTCTCCCAGACACTCGGCTGTTTACCCAGCTCTGCGGGCTGTTTGCCACTAGCCCGGTGGTTTTCCTCCCACTTTGCCTGCCAGTCCAGGGAGGGGCCGTGCTCAGGGTTGGCTGGGTAGGGTGGGGACGGGGAGGAGACCTAGGGACACCAGGTCACACCCCCTCCCACACTTCAACCAGACGGTTCTCCAGTGTGTGCATATGAGGGCTTCCCGGGTGAACCTTTTGCAAAGGAGTCCCGCTCCCTGTAGAGAGTCGGAACAGCAGTGGGTCGGAGGATCTCGGCGGGCTGCCAGGAACCTTCCAGAACCTCTGGGCTCTGCACATTCTTTTTGATCTCATGCAAACACCCTGTAACTGGCAGTTTCTCCCCGTGGGTTCCTCTTTCTCTGTGCTGTCTGCCTTCGCCACCCGCCGGATCCTCTTCAGTCACGAGAGTTGGTTTGGGGCACAGCTGCCACCCAGGCAACTGTCACTTCGGTGCTGCACCAACTCGTCCGCCCGTGGCTCCCGGGCCAATGTCTCAGCCGCTGATTATCATTTATCAATGAGCTGCGCCGGTGCCAACCCTCTGTGCTCCGCAGAGGACACATTCTTTTGAGCTGATCTCTGCCAGGCATTCTCAAAGTGTGTTCCAGGGACCCCTGGGGTTCCGCAAAAGCCACCCACGGAGTCTGTGCGTGAAAACACTTTCACCAGGATACTAGACCCTATTTGCCTCTTTTGCTCGCGTTCCAGAGACGCATGGCATGGGCGATGGCCAGACTGAACGCAGAAGCAGACAGGGAACCCCAGCTGTCTTCTCGTGGGCCGGGCTTTCAAAAGATGTGAAAAATGTAGCCTAAGGGGCCCTGACTGGGTGCTCAGTTGGTTGGAGTGTTGGGTCGGACACCCAAAGGTTGCGGGTCCCATCCCCGGCCTGGGGGTGTCCTGGAGGCAATTGATGGATGTTTCTCTCTCATATCAATGTGTTCTCTCTCTCTCTCTCTCTCTCTCTCTCTCTCTCTCTCTCTCTCTCTCTCTCTGTCCCCCCTTCTCCCTCTCTCTCCCTTCTCTCTCTAAACATCAATAAAAACATATCCTCAGGTGAGAATTGAAAATAATTGTTAGAAATGTAAAATACGGTCACATTTCTCACTAAAAAGAAAAATGAAGCTATTTCCATTACGCTGTGTCATGGATGCTGACATAATCAGTTTATTATTGTTGGTTGAAAGTAAATGTTAGAATGCCTTCCCAGGTTAGAGTCTCAGATGTCACTGTTGAGAGGCAGAACCCACAGACACACAAGCTTTGGGGTCTTCCAGGCACGAAGGCTGTGAGGCAGCCTGGTCCTTATAGTACGAGGGCTGCTCCGCTCTGCACTCCTGTCCGGCACCTCCCTGCCCAGGGCGCGGGTTCCACAGGGGAATCCAGAATGTTCCCCACAGTGGAGCCCAGGAAGGCCGCTGACCACTGACGGGGCAGAAATGCCGGGGGCTCCAGGGAACTCTGCTGGGGCAACACTGCGCCGAGTTTGTTTGCGTGTTTAATAATTTGATAATAGACTGTTATTGAAATACAAGACTTTTAAGTGTTAGCCACAGTTAATCGGATCGGGCATATTTAAACACGATGAGGAACAGTCTGCCAAGGGTGCTTATTGCTCTCATTTTGCCCATTTCCCCTTTTTAAAATAATAATCAGATGCGTCACACGGCGTAATTCAATAAACTGTGACATTTTGAATAAGAGTTGCAAAACATGTAATTGCTTCTCTGACTTGGAACATTAAACTGAATGAAGCCCTGTTTTTGCCTGCGTGCCACTGTACCTGAATTTTTCCTATTAGATAATTCTTTTTTTTTTTTAAGTTATTGACTTGAGAGAGAGAGAAACATTGATGTGATGTTCCACTTATGTATGCATTCCTTGGGTGGTTCTTGTACGTACCCTGACCAGGGATCCAACCTGCAACCTTAGCGCATTGGCATGACTCTCTAACCTACTGAGCTACGTGGCCAGGGCTGGATGAGTCTTTATTACTGTGATGCTAGCTACTGGGTCACAGATGCTGCTTTTGACGTTCTAGTGTCCGCCTGAAAAAAGTCAAAAGGGTCGGATGAAATTAATTTTAGTAATACATTTTGTTTAACCCAATATATCCAAAATGTTATTTGTCAACATGGACTCAAATATAAAACATGACGAATGAGATATTTTATTCTATTCTCTTTAGTGTTCAAAATCCAGTACGCATGTTACACTTTAGAGCACATCTGACTATGCCAACCACACTTCACGACTCCTGCTTCGGTGCCACGCATGGACTGGCTCGAGGACTTTCTGCCTGGGCCACTCAACGCCCATCACAGTCCTCACTCCAGCCACAGCATCACCTCAGAACGACCTGAGGACATTCCTGCTCAGGATGGCTTCAAGTGAGACGAGACCATCCAGGCCGGCATCAAACCGTCTGGTGTCTCGAATATATAGAGATGCTCCTGTGAGAGACTCGCCCCTTGACTTTGGGCTGGTTTTAACTTGAGCTGACAAAGTCTCTCCCCTCCCCCCGTCTCTCTCAGCATGTTCTCAGGGGAGGGGGGAAAATGCACAGCCTAAAAAATTCCAGACTCAGCACAGAGGTAGGCCTGGCGTCCTCCAGAGGCGCCTGGCAGCTGCCCCGGGTCAGAGTAGCTCCCACCACCGGGGGTCTCGGACTCTTCCCCAGAGCCCCTCGTGCCTGATTTTGTATTTTAATATCTTTTTCTTAAACAACTTTCCTTAAACGGGAAGGGTATTTTAAAATTGCTGAAACAGCTGTGAGGACAACATCTGTCATGACAGTGGTTGCGAAAACGGCCCAGATGCACAGGGCGGCAGGGTCGGATGGAAGCACCCTTATCCATGTGTGTCCAGTTCCGCCTGTGGCCAGTGCTCTTGAACTCTGTCAGGGAGAGCGATGTCGCAGTGGAGCCCGTGACAGGGTGTAGGTGACCGGCTGTGCCACTGTCCCACGGGGTCTTACGCTCGGAGGCCATGAACAGAAGCACATGCTCACGTCGGGGTCTCACAGCTTCATGGTGGTTTTCTTGTCCGGGGCTGTCGTGCCCTGTGCACTGTGGACCGTAGAAATGCATTACCTACATGTGAAGGTTCTCCAGGATGTTCATTGCTTATTCTTTAGGATTTTACTGTGTCTATTTGGTCCTTTCCCCCAAAAATTGTAAGTAGGTTCAGTGTCGATGGCATTCGTTGACTATCTTAAGAGGACCAAAGGGTAAGAAGTAAAAAGGAGGCTCCGGTCCCCCCTTCCCCACCCGACACTTCCCCGTCTCAATGCCACCACTGTGATCCTTTCTTCTGGGCTTTTCTAAGGGTCGCCTAGGCAAGGAGCTCCAGGTCGTTCCTTCTTCTTTTTTATTTATTTATTTTTAAAATATATTTTGTTGATTTTTTACAGAGAGGAAGGGAGAGGGATAGAGAGTTAGGAACATCAATGAGAGAGAAACATCGATCAGCTGCCTCCTGCACACCCCCCACTGGGGACGTGCCTGCAACCAAGGTCCATGCCCTTGACCGGAATCGAACCTGGGACCCTTCAGTCCGCAGGCCGACACTCTATCCACTGAGCCAAACCGGTTACAGCTGTTTTCTTATTTTTTAAACAGATGCACCATTCCATTGACATGCTTTGGACCTTGTTCACTTAATATACGTTGGCGATATTTTCATAAATATACAGGTGAAGTGCCTTGTTCTTTTCTAGGCTGCATGGAATTTTTTAGGCTGTGCAATTTTTCCCCTCCCCTGAGGACATGCTGAGAGAGAGACAGAGAGAGAGAGAGAGAGAGAGAGAGAGACTTAGTTCACTTCTTCATGCATTCTGGCTGCTTCTTGCATGTGCCCTGGCTGGGTGGACCCGTAGCCTTGTGTATCAGGATGAGACTGGAGCTAACTGTGCTGCCCGCCAGGGCTCAACCTGATTGTTGTAGCACAAGAGCAGCCATTAGACAAAACCGAAAAGATGAGCATGGATGTGTACAATAAAACTTTATCAACACCAAAAATTTGAGTTTTACTTACTTTGCACATGTCACAAAATGTTATATTAATTTTCCCCAGTCATTTGAAAATGTTCAAAATCTGTTTTCACCCACGGCCATGGGAAACAGGCTGTCCTAAAGGCAGGCAGCAGGCTGAGTGTGCGTGGGCTGTCGCCGGCTTCTGCCCTCAGCCGGGCTGTGCAGGGCCTCTCAGATGCCCGCTGAGCGCCGGGTTTCAGGGCCGCTTTTAGAATCAGGCGAGGCAACAGCAGGAACCTCATTGCCAAGGGAAACGGTGGAAATAGTCACTATAGTTATCACAGTACTAGCCCAGCCGGAGTGGCTCCGTGGTTGAATGTCAACCTATGACCCAGGAGGTCACAGTTAGATTCCTGGTCAGGGCACATGTGGCAAGAGGCAGTCCATCAGGGATTCTCTCTCATCGATGTTTCTCTTTCCCCCTCTCCCTTCTTCTCCAAAATCAATAAAAATATATTTTTAAAAATATAACAGCACTAGGAAATCACGCTCTCAACTGCAGGAAGCCAAGGCATGCTTCGGCCGCTGTGTGTCCTGCAGTATGGACTGACACAGTGGGTCCTGCCGCTATCACAATAGACAACCGGTTCAATGAGGGTGGCGCTGGGGTCACTCAGAATCAGAGCCTTAGATTAAGGCATCATGGCCCCGCCCTCCACAACAAGCCCCGCCCACTCCCCAGCAACAAGCCCCGCCCACCCACGGCCCTTTCCTGGCTAGTCCTCTCTGCTAACCCTGCTTTGCTTCTCCTCCAGCACCCAGGACACCTGACACTTACATGGTACGTTTACACACGACTCATCTGTCTGCCCCACCAGAAGGAGGGCAGACACTCTTCCTGCCTTCACCCCTGTTTATTCCCAGAGTCCAGTGGACATTTGTTGGCTGCAGGAATCCCCTCTCTTTGCCACCCATCCACTCGGCCTGGGGCAGTGGTGCCTGAATGCTCACAGCTCACAAACTCGGGAAGTCTTACTACAGATGGGCCGCATCTGCCTCAGGGACAGTAGTGAGGCCCAGCGACTGTGGGCACCTCCTCCTACACTGGTGGAGGAGAGAGGCAGAGGTGGGCACCACGTCCTCACTGCCCTGCACTTCCTCTGTGACTTCCTCCCCGCCTCCCTCCAGAGAATTAAGCACCAAATGATGAAACAGGCCCCAGATGGTCAGACCAGAGCCTGGCACATCAGGCAGGCACCTCTGTGCTGTTTTCACTCTGAAGCTGAGGAAGGGTTTTGTTTTTTCTCCTTCCAGTTTCAGAGTCAAGAGCGAATACTCAGGCAGCTCCCTAATTTCCTCAGGCCCAGGCCTGGGCCACTTCCGAACGATGGTGTCCTCACTGAACATTTCTGCATGGAATGAGGGACGGAAATATGCGACAGGATGGTGGGGAATCACTCCTGGATTTTGCATGCAATTTATGGAAAACAGATTTTTTTCTAAAAATACCTATAATAAAAGCATAATATGCTAATTAGACTGGACGTCCTTCCAGACAACCTTTCGGACAAAGCTAGGGCTTCGAGGGAAGCCTGGGTCCCAGGTGCCTGCTGGCAGCTGAAGGGAAGGAAGCCCAGGTACTGGCAGCCAGAAGAAGAAAGACCTACTCTTGTACAAATTTTGTGCACTGGGCCTCTAGTCCTATATAATATTTGTATTTTAAGTCAAACTGAACTACATTTTAAGAAGAATGTGGTGCTTCCTAGAGCAAGCGGAACAGGAAACCTTAAGTGAACTTGATCTAAAGCAGGTTGATCACTCTCAGGGGATGTATTGAACCATGGAGTTTCGTTTTCTCTAGAGTTATCTGCAAAGTAGCCGTCAGCTCTAAGTAGTCCCTGAGGTCACCCGCTAAACAACACCATCAGCGACCACCAGATGCGTGTCATGGCTGCTTATGTAAGAGCAGTGAGCGTGGGCAAGGTGGCGTGGATCCGAGAGGTCTCTGCCTACAGGCCGCTCCACTCAGCTGGAGGCTGGAGGGCACACACCTAGCAAAGGGGCTTTTGGTCTTGTTGCATTGTCACGTTCAACCCTATTATCCTAGAGGGAAGTCAGGGTTGGGTGGCATAGATTATTAAAGTAGTTTCTAGCTCTAAAACTTTCTTTAAAATTAAATGCCCTAGCATATCTGGGCCTTTGAATTCTCTCTCTCTCTCTCTCTCTCTCTCTCTCTCTCTCTCTCTCCCCACCCCCTTCTCTCGTAATGGCAAGAAAAAGCCTTCACTGTAAAAAAATTACCTTGGTTTCTAATACGATTATTAAAAGATCCAATAAGTGTGCTCAGAGCGCCTGGGGAGGGAGGCCCACAGGGATCCTGCGCCAGCGTTTCCTGCTCAGTTTTTGTCTTGCGTGTGCACTCAGCACTCCAGTGGGGTAAGAGCAACAGGCAGGAACAGGTCCCGTGGGAACTACAGGGACACATAAAATCAGCCTGGCTTTGTTGGAAAGCGCTCTTACTTCCTATGCAATTGGCATGTGGTAATTATGTCTGCTTTCTAATTCCTGCTGAGCACTTCCTAAGTAATTGGCACCCTGGTTGTGCTCCCAGCACTGAGAATCCCTCTGGATCACCCCCACGGAAGCGGGGTGTGTAAGCAGATGAACCAGAAAGGAGGCACCCACTGGGATTGAGATGTGTTTCCCAGCGCATTTGCTATGGGCTTACCAACCAGGGGGAGGAGTGGGGATCATTGTGACGCAGGGGAGTCTGTCGGGCATTGAAAGGGCTCACATCGCATGTGGTGACCTAGGTAAGAGGTGGGTAAAGTCATGCCAGTCTCCTGGCACAGAGCCCCGCAGTCTTACATGACCCATCACTAAAGTCAGTTCTGGGGAGTCCAGAAAACCTCACCAAATGCCAACTACATGACATGTGCTTTGCTGGGTAGAAATTAAAAACAGAATGGCCTGGCTAGCGGGGCTCAGTGGTTGAGCATTGAGCAATGTGAGCCAGAAGGTCACAGTTCAATTCCCAGTCAGGGCACATGCCCGGGTTGTGGGCTTGATCCCCATTGGGGGTGGGGGGTGCAGGAGGCAGACAAGCAATCATTCTCTCATCATGGATGTTTCTGCCTCTCTCCCTCTCCCTTCATCTCTGAAATAAATAACAAGTCCTATCTAATAAAAGAGTAATATGCAAATGAACCATCACACCCTCACTCCATCACTCCGTCAGAAAGATGGTGGCAGCCACGGAGCTGGAGCAAACAGGAGGCTTGGGTTGCCCTTGGTGATGGAGGAAGCCAAGCTTCCCGCCTGCTCTGTAGGCCCTGAGCTCCGCTCAAGGCTACAAAGTTTCAATTATAGAAGATAAATAAATCCCAGATACCTGCTTCCAGCCCATGGGTGTGGCCAGCCTGAAAACAGCCATCAGCCCCTCACCCAAGCTGGCCACACCCCCATGAGGTGAGAGTCTCCACTGGGGGGGCTTGACCAGCCTACAAACAGCCATAAACCTCTCACCCAGGCTGGCCAGGCACTCCAGTGGAACCCATCCTGATCTGGGACACCCTTCAGGGCAAACCAGCCAGCCCCTACGCATGCACCAGGCCTCTATCCTATCCTATATAGTAAAAGGGTAATATGCAAATTGACCCTAACAGCAGAACAACTGGGAATAATTGGTCACTATGACACATACTGACCACCAGGGGGCAGATACTCAATGCAGGAGATGCCCCCTGGTGGTCAGTGTGCTCCCACAGAGGAGCTCTGCTCAGTTACAAGCCAGGCTGATGGCTGCCTGCACAGCGGTGGTGGCGGGAGCTTCTCTCACCTCCTCAGCATCACTAAGGATGTCCAACAGCAGCTTAGCCTTGCTCCCCACTGGGAGGTGGACATCCCCTGAGGGCTTCCAGGCTGCCTGAGGGATGTCTGACTGCCAGCTTAGGCCTGAACCCCTAGGGAGCAGGCCTAAGCCAGCAGGTGGACATCCCCTGAGGGGTCCGAGACTGTGAGAGGGCACAGGCTGGGCTGAGGGCCACCCCCCCCCCCCGAGTGCACAAATTTTTGTGCATTGGGCCTCTAGTTACATAAATAATAATAAAAAGAAAGATGCAACCTCAAAAGTTCTTTGTTCAGAGCGTTTACCACCTACTTGGGTAGGTAGGACACAGGAACAGATTGCAACAGTAGTTCATGATACAAAGACTTTCCGTTCCTTGATAGAGTTTTAATTTCAGGGTAAATAGCTTTTCATTAAAGCCAATTCGGGTCTCTTGCACATTATATTATACTTCCAAGGTAGTAAAAGTGATTTACTTGTTGTGCATCATTATTTAAAGAAGAATTTTGCTGTCATTGCTCTGAGGAAGCACAATAGAGAAGGGGAATGGGAAAGGCTGTGTGAATACAGTGATGGTGCCATGGGAATATTAACCATGAAGGACGTTTCCCCAGCTCTGTCTTCTCTCTAACAACTCAAATCGCTCGCACAGTTGTCCTCAGGAGCCTCAGGATGAAGACACGGGAGCGAGTTTATCTGAAAGAAATGGTCACCTTCAAAGGAAGCAGCAGGTCAGGATCGAAGGCTAAGCTTCATCCCCAGGCCCCATGGAGACAATGAAAAAGAAACCCTGAAAAGGAAGTGGTTTAAACAACGCTAGCCACAAGATAGGTGTTGTCACCAGACCAGACACCTCGGCTGGTTTCTGGATGCCAAAAGCAGAGACATTGCCCAGGGAAACGGGGCTGCTGAAGCCTGGACACGAATGCCACAGAGGCTGGCAGGAGCCAGAGAAGTTGGAGGAAGTGGAGGGAGAGGGAAGTGCAGACACTCTAACATCCGAAAACCACACCACAGGACGCCAGTCGTGGCCCAGGCAGGTTTGGGGCAACTAGAATTCTAAGGACTTCATGTAAAGTCAACAGCGTAACCATTAGAATAACTCCACGTGAGGACTGCGAGGGAACGGGGAGGTGGAAGCCGGGAGGGAAGTGGAGAAAAAGCACTAAATTCTCCAACTTTCTTATCAAGGACTTGAGAGATACGATCTGTAGATACTATCTAGTGTTGAGAAATCAAGAAGTAATTTTGGAGTCTTTGAGATAACAACCCAAAGCAGTAAACCTCGGCCCAGTGACAAGTGTTCGCTCTGAGGTATGGAAAGGCCAAGAGGGCATCGTACGCCTTCCGCATTGCGAGAGTTTTTAAACCCGTGTAGTGAGCATCGTACAGAACAAGTAAGATGAGGACCTGAACGAGTAAATATTATGCGCTTATACAGGAGACGGAGGTGGTTTACATGTTCATTGGAGGGGGAAGGCAAGACAGGAGCATACCTAAACTATAATTGCGTTATATTTTTTAAATGTGTTATATATTAAATATGTGTTTATAAATGCAAAGGAAAGGCATTACCAGTGGCTTTCTCTGGTGGAAAGGAGTAGGGCTGAGGAGGAGGAAGAAAGGAGACTAATTTTCCCCTTTGTGTACTTCTGAATTATTTGAAATGGTTACCAGCAGCCTCTATAACTCTTTTATTTTTAATCTTTATTGCTGAGAGCATTACAGATGTCCCCCTTCCCCACCCCATCTGCCCATGGCTCCCCTCCACCTGGTTCCTGCCCCACCCCAGGCCTCCACCCCCCTACTGCCTGTGTCCATGGTAAGATGTTGGGTTAAGTCTTCCCGACCCACCCCCACCCCTTCCCTGGGAGATGCCTCAGTCTGTCCCATGCTCCCACGGTTCTATTTTATTCACCAGTTTATTTTGTTCATTAGGTTCCTTGTTTGTTTCTTTTGATCTTTAGATTCAGTTGTTGATCGATACGTATTTGCTACCATTTTATTGTTCATATTTTTATCTCTTCTTCTTAGAGAATGCCCTTCAACCTTTCGTGAAACATTGGTTTGGTGGTGATGCACTCCTTTAGCTTTTTCGTGTTTGTGAAGCTGTGTGTCTGATCCTCAGTTCTACATGAGAGCTTTGCTGGGGAGAGTCGCCTTGGCTGTGCCTCCATAGCTCTTGAAAGTTTAAGACAATTTATAGCAACGAATAAAAAGAAACCAAGAGAATGGTAAACATGCGTTAAAAGCTTGGTTTAGGTCTGCACGCCTCTGTACCCACCCATCCCTATAGCAAGCTTGCTAGTTCCCCAGGTGGGGGGAGGCAGGGGGAGGGCTGAGCAGGGTGCTAATCACAGGTGAAAGGACAGCAAACAGTCCAGCCTCGGCCTTCAAGGAATCTGTAGGCAAATGGCTCAAAGGGCCATGAACACAGGTGGCCACACAGGCTGATCGTGCTCTGAGAGCTGGCAGGAAACACACCTTAGCAATACAAGGTGGAAAGTGCTGATAGACGGGCAGGGGGGTCCTAAAGAGACATGACGGTTCTCACTGAGTGGGTGGGGCAGTGCCGCAAGGCCTTCTGGAGGCCAGGGTGCCATGGGGAGGACAGGTGTAGGAGGGTGGGGCACATGGAGCGCACCGTTCTGTGGGACTTTATGGGTGAGTCTTCGTATGAATTAAGAGCGAGCACGTCACGTTCATGGCCAGGGACCCCAAATGTCGCCGTGGCTGACATTGGCCTCGACCCCTGGCTCTCTCTCAGGAGAGAGTGAGGAGGTAGGTGCAGTCCATGCAACTCTGGGAGGAGAAAGGGCAGACAGCATTCGCAAGGGGATTTTGTTTGTTTATATATTTTTATTGATTTCAGAAGGAAGGGAGAGAAACATCCATGATGAGAGAGAATCATGGATCAGCTGCCTCCTACACTCCCCTACCGGGGCTCAAGCCCACAACCCGGGCGTGTGCCTTGACCGGGAATCGAACCGTGACCTCCTGGTTCATAGGTCAGTGCTCAACCACTGAGTCACACTGGTCAGGCCCAAGTTTCGAGTGGCTCAAAACTCCCTGAGAAAGTAGGGCTGACCCGCACAGCCTGGAGGGTGTACAAACATTTGAGTAATGGCTGGGAGTCACCCCTTTGAAGATTGCAAGGCTCTGGCACTCACCCTCTGACAGATGGTGAGCCCCAGGCTAAGAGAGCGTTCCCCCAAGTCACACAGACAGGGACTTGCAGAGACCAGATCGGCCTCGCTCTTTCTGGCGAATAGCTCTGCCTTTTGTTCTGGGGAGACCAGGCCCTCCCTCCCCCAGGACAGACACCGGAGGAGAGCTACTGAAGGCTGGGAGAAGAAGCGGGGGTGCAGATTTGGTGTCAGCCAGCCTTGCCCCCCCAGCCCTGCTCATGGCACCCCCGGTTCTGCAGGAGGGGCTGCCTGAGGTGTGGGGAAGGCAGGCCTTGGCACCGCCCTCAGCATTGCAAGTCTGCACCGGCCTCCCACTTGCTAGGACTCAGCGGCTTAGCTTTGCCCTCCAGTACTTTCGGTTGGTTTTTATGGTCTTTACAGCCAGCATGAAGGTCAAGGGGCCCGGAATTCAAACTTCTGGAATATTCTCCTCTGCTGCTGAGACGTAGGTGTTCAAACCTGCTCCTTTCTGCAGCAGGACTCTCCGCACTGAAGACGAGATAGAGGCGATAAGGCGGCGGAGGAGGAAATTGGGGGGTTATGGCTCCAGGTGGGCTCACTTCCAATTACGCTGGAGAAAATTGCTCAGGATAATTTCACAGGCTTCCTCCGTGGTTTGTGGCGGCAGGATCGGTGCACCTGCAAAATTTAATTACACGTTTTTGGGTTATTTTGCCACAGCGAAGATCTCGCTATAATTGGGGCTTGCTCGCCGCAGCCAAACCTGTTTCTCTCAGGGCCCAGGAGACCAGGGAGGCAGTCTAGGCGGTGGGGCCCAGCGCTCTGACATAATGCTCTGCAGGGCCCAGGCTGCTCCCCGGGGTCCCTGGGCATCGGGGGTGGGGGAGGGGTAGCAGGGGGAGACTCGCCTGGCCTGCGCGGAGGGTTTGACCCTCGCTACCCCTGACCGATGCTTGTCTTCGTTGACTGTGAGGTGGTGACAGACTTCAAGGTGAGGTACAGTCCTCTGGCCTTCACCATCGAGGAGTGAAGCGAGGGGGTTTGATCCGTTCTGCTTCGGTGGTGACTGTAAATATTCCACGCGGACAAGTTCCCCGCGGGTGGAGAGATGTGTCCGGAGGGCCTTCTGCCCTGAGGCTGCCGGGAGGCACCGTGGGAAAGGTGTCCTGAAGGCGCCTCCCGGTGTCGCCTTGGCCAGCGCCACGGGCTCCGCGTGCAAGGCCAGGCGAGCGCCACGGGCTCCGCGTGCAAGGCCAGGCCAGCGCCACGGGCTCCCTCGGCGGCCAGGGGCCTTCCGGGCACAACACTCGCCTGCAAGGCAAGGGGAGGAACCCCGTGGCACCTCGCACCAAGCATCACCGTTGGAACCAGTATCTGACATCTGCTCATTTTATTTGTCAGCTTTTATAACCGTAGGGAGACCAAGGAATGTTAAAGATTCTCTGTTATTTGCGGTTCAGCTAATGGGGCAACACTGGTAAAAGTCACTTATTCATTCTGATGGATAAAAAAAACAACAAAAAAAACAACAAGAAAACTGTGAGTTCCAAGAAGGAGGAACTCACAGTGGAGCGAGAAGTCTGGACAGTGTTAATGAGGGGGTGACTGGATCTGGGCAAACGTATGGTCACATTTGTCAGCGACTCTCCAGAAGAGCATGATGAAATGGGGGGACTTTGGGTTGTAGAGAGAGAAAGTGAGAGGGAGAGAGCGATGGACTCATCAATGATGGTCCCCCCACTGGGGACAAAGCCTGCAACCCGGGCCTGTGCCCTGACCGAGGAGCAAACCATGACCTCCTGGTTCATGTGTCAGCACTCAACCACTGAGCCACACCAGCCAGGCTGGAGTGTTCTTGACTCGTTCTCTTTTTGTTGAGGCGTTGGCAGTTTTCCCAAAGTTTAGAGAACTGGAACTTTTGTCAATCACTGATTTCATTCATACAGTCCTTCAATGTGCGTTACATGTACTGGTTTAGTATGTATCGGACAACACTGGATTCCATTCATGCAAAAATGAGACTCAGGCCCTATCCTCCCAACTAGCGAGGGAAAGACGTATATATTTTCATATTCAGTGGTCACTTGGAGATGGACTGTTGAGCCCTTACATTCCGTAAAAGAAAGCTGAGAAAATGCAAGGGATATTTACCGGCAAAAGCACTTTATGATTAGTAGCAACCGAAGTGGAGAGTTTGGGGGTTTCATCTGGCAAGAAAAGCAACTCCTTAGAACCATGAAGTGCCCAGAGCGTACTCCGAGAGCCCAGTTCCACCGGAGTATGATGGGCATCATCGCAGGGTTGCCGAGGTAGGGACTCTGGGTTACTGGGACCCGCTCAGAAAGAGAGGTGCGGCCATAGTGGGACTAGGGCATTCGTCTTCTTTTTCTTTCTTTCTTTTCTTATTTTATTGATTAAATTGATTGGGGCGACATCGGTCAACATGAACGAACATACAGGTGTCAGGTGTGGGTTTCTATGTTATAAGATCTGTCTATTGCACTGGGTACCCACCACCCAAAGTCAGATCTTCTCCTGTCCCCTCATATTAGGACCCCCTCCCCCACCTCCTTCCCCCTGGCAAGTAGTAGACAGTGCTGTTTATGTTCATAAGTTTCCGTTTTATATCCCACATGTGAGTGAAATCAAATGGTTCTTGGCTTTTCCTGACGGACTTGTGTCACTCAGCATCATGCTCGCAAGGCCCATCCACGTGGCTGCCGATGGCGCTGTTCCATCCTTCCTCGCAGCTCAGTGCTGTTCCGTTGCGCACATGTACCACCTCTTCTCTCTCCCGTCCTCGATCTCGGGACACGTTGGTTGTTTCCGCGTCTTCTCCACCGTGAATCATGCTGCAGTGCACGCAGGGGTGCCTATATCTTTGCGAATACGTGATCTCGAGCTTTTTGGATATAAACCCAGGAGAGGGGTTCCTGGGTCCTATGGAAGTGCTATCCTTCATTTTTTGAGGACTCGCCAGACTGCCTTGTAGAGCGGCTGTAAGACTGGCGCATTCTTAGACAGAAAACGTTGTGATAGAATCGCCTTATGAGGAAAACTTCTGAATTTCCTCGTTTTCTGAATTGCTTCATTTCAGTCAACTAAAGCACCATTTCCCTGTCCCCAAGGTGTCAGCCCCTGGGTCACAGAACCCTTTCACGTCAGAGGAAGAAGGCACCGGGGGGATTTCCAGGTGAAGGAACTCACGTCCAGAAAGACCTGACGATCTTCCCGGGTCGGAGTCTCGCAGGTTCAGGAGAAGCAGGCGAGTGAGGTCCGTCCCCTGGTGAGGCTTCCTCACTGGGTCCCTTCTAACCAGTCGTCCATTCGAGAAGCCGCCCTTCCCCTGGCCCTCAGATCTTGCCCTTCCTTGTCTCGGATTCTCCCAAGCATCGCTCTCCTCCCCATTTCTCTGCACATTTTTAAAAACCAGTATTCCCAGCGCACAGCTGGCAGTCCGCAGCGTGAGACAGACGCAGGCTAAGCAGACAGTTCTGAAAGGTGACACGAAGGCCCCGCCGCCATGAAGGGTCCTGGGCAATGGCTCCACGGGGCGTTTAGCTCTCCTGTTTGGGCCTCGGTTGCTGTGTCACCTGGCCTGTGAGTGCGGCCTGATCTGTGCTCTGGGGCAATGGATGACCTCCCTGACCTGGCTTTTCTGAATATCGTAGTCTGGGACCTTTGGACCCAGAGGAATTACGTTCTTGCTGCAAAGAGGGGTCTGTTCCGACGCATGGGCCCGTGGACATGACTTGGGTTGGACTCGGTGCCAAATCGACATAATCTTTTTGTCAATGGAAGGCCGATCTCTAATTAACTCAGTTTCTCAGGCAGCCTCTTACTCGTAAGGACCTGGGAGTGGATCACTGTCTCAGCTCTGCATCTGCAGGGGCCCAGTCAAGTCAGAGGAGATCTTTCAGAACCACAGGTGAACGGGGAGCAGCCGTTCTTCAGAATAATCGGGCCTGCCTTCCCCTCCACGGTTCATGAACCAGTTGGGCTGTCACTGCCCCAAGAGTGGAGAGAGTGGAGATTCGAGGCGGGCGCCCTCCCTCCTGGGTGTGGCTCGCACAGGCTTTGCGAGGAGAGCCTGACAGCCTGAGGGAAGAGCTGTCGGGGGCGGGGAAAGGCAGGAGGTGGGCAGAGTTTCTTCTCCGTGACATTTGAGCGTCACTGCGAGCTGCTTGGGAAGGGAGAGATTTGAGTGGGTTTTTATCAGTTACCGGGTGAAGCTCTGCGAAAGTTCTAAGCTCACTTCTCAGAGCCCCCGGGCCGTGACCATTTTATTTTGTAGGTGGCAGCTGGAGTGATCGTGTCATGAAGGGACGCAGGATTTGGGGTTCAATTCTTGACGCTGAGTTAAATAATGTGGGGGTGAGTCGTTTAAAACTTGAAATGCCGTCCGCCTCAGCTTTCTTATTTGCCAAGTGGGAAGTAAAAACAGCACCTCCCCATTCCTGGCTGTGAAGTTTAGCTGAGATAATACACAGGAAAGTGCTTGGGGACAGTCAGTTACATCCCAGGGTGCCTCCGCTCAGTCCTGAGGCTGGGATGCTGCTTGTGCCAAGGGGTGGGACCAACTCACAGGCTAGCTGCCGAGTTTACATGTTCAACAGTAACCCTCTCCCTTCCCCCAGCCCAGACCAAAGTTTCTTGTCAAAAAAAGAAAAAAACCCTAACTGGTTTGGCTCAGTGGATAGAGAGTCAGCCTGTGGACTCAGGGGTCCCAGGTTCGATTCTGGTCAAGGGCATGTACCTTGGTTGTGGGCACATCGCCAGTGGGGGGTGTGCAGGAGGCAGCTGATCGATGTTTCTCTCTCATTGATGTTTCTAACTCTCTATTCCTCCCCCTTCCACTCTGTAAAAAAATCAATAAAATGTAATTTTAAAAATAAATTAAAATCTCAGTAACCTTAAAAAAAAAAGAAAGAAAAGAACTCTGTTTATGTTCACCAAGAAAATACATTTGGAAGTGACCTTAGATTTTCTTTCTCTTTTTTATCTTTATTGTTGAAAATTTTACATACGTCCTCCTTTTCCCCCATGAACCTCTTCCAGCTGCTCCCACCCCCCGCCCCAGGCCTCACCACCCCAGTGTCCGTGCCCACAGGTGATGCATGTGTGCAGACACGCTCACTGGTTGATCTCTTCCCACCC
>PVJC01020121.1:0-29493 GCA_004026665.1 Murina feae
AAAAAAAAATAACAAAACCTACGCTTGTAGTGAGAAAATGGAGTTGTACAGTTCTCTCACTTTTTTGAACAAATCGGTTAAACTCTCTGAGTTGCAGGTTTTGTTAACAGCAGGGACCGTCAGACACTGATGTCACTGTAGGGGCTACTCTGGGCCTGGTCATTATAACTCTGCCCTGCAGAATTATAGGATGTTTGTTAGAACCAAAGTTATCAGTAGACAATGGCTATGAGAAGCCCTTTCTAAATAATACAGCCCTACTTACATACATGCATACTTACATACAAGGTAAAATGTGGAGACTTGTAGGTGGCCCATAGACTCTCGCCTGAGAAGTGCCTGGTTTAATATCTGCAGTTGTTCACAAGCACCTTTTAAAGTGTCTAAAATCAAGTTCAAAATCCTTCTCTACCCCATGTTGCTTTATTTTTCTACTAGGGGCCCAGTGCACGAAATTCGTGCACGGGGGGGGGGGGGGGAAGGTGGGGATACCTCAGCCCAGCCTGCCCCCTCTCACAGTCTGGAACCCCTCAGTGGATGTCCTATGATGGCCCCAGTTTGCCAGGCGCCTTTTGTGTGTGTGTGTGTGTGTGTGTGTGTGTGTGTGTGTGTGACCACTGGGGACCTGGCCCCAGCTGCATCTGAGGCTTGGAGCAGTCCTCCTGTGTGGGTGTCTACCTGCTGGGGGCCTGCCCCCAGGCTTGGAGCAGGCACCCCCTCTATGTTCATCTCAGACTCTTGCCCTCCCCTGCATGTTGTTCTCTTTTTTGAGCTGTGGCCAGGGCTGGGTGCTGCCTGCCTCCCAAGCTTGCCTACTGCCCATCTTCCTCCAGCCACCAGAAAGCAGGGAAAACCCCGCCTCGTGGTCAGGTCAGCCTTTTTCTGCTCCCTGATCCCTGGAAGGGCCTGGGGAGCCGCCAAGCAGGCCGCCGACTCTTTCCCACTCCCCAGTCCCCTGCTGCCTTCCTTTCCCACTCCCCGGTGCCACCAAGGGGTCTGGGGAGCTGCCAAGCAGGACCCCAGCCCATGCAGCCTTGCTTTCCTGCTCCTTGGTGCCCTGCAAAGGGCCTGGGTAGCTGCCAAGCAGGCCACCAACCCTGCCGCCTCTTTCCCACTCACCGGTCCTGGGTCCTGCACTGTTCCACCCTGCAGCCATTCTGTGCACTCGGGAGGTCCCTCAGCCCGGCCTGTGCCCTCTCACAGTCTGGGACCCCTCTGGGGATGTCCACCTGCTGGCGTGCCTGACCAGGCTGGGTGAGGGGCTGATGGCTGTGCGGGCTGGCCAAGCCCTCCAGGAACGTCCCTTACCCCACTGGGTTGTGGCCAGCATGGGTGACAGGCTGATTGGTGCTTTCAGGCTTTAAGGCTGCCCACAGCTCCCATTGACCCAATGTCCCAGCAAGGCTGGCTGGACGCAGGTTCCTGGGGTTTGTTTATCTTCTATAATTGATACACTGTTCCTTTAAGCTGGCTAACGAAGCCTCCTCTCTGCTTCACCTCGCGGAGTCTATAATGCAATAATGTTACTCTTAGACTCAGGCCAGGCCTGCTGTTTCCTTCAGCTCCCGCGGGTTCTATGAATGATATGTTGCAAACTTGTGTTTTGCTTGAGCGAGGATAGCGGAGCGGGCGCAATTTCACTTTCACTCCTGCTGCAATGGAAGCTGCCGTTTACTCAGGTCCGTGAGTGGCGGCCTCCATGTTGGCTGGGCTAATTTGCATATAGCCACTCTGATTGGCTGGTGGGCGTGGCTTACTCATCCCGGAGAAACGTTTAATTTCAATATTACGCTTTTATTAGTTAAGATTGTCTTAGAAATGGCATTCCTATCACTCAGCTACCTCAACCAGAAGTTCATTTATTTAACACATTTTCACAGACCCAGGCCTAAAAATTTTGAATCATCATTGGTTATGCCTCTCATTATCACTCCACATGAGTTCCTCTACCAGGTCCTGCCCTTGGAAACAACTGTGCTCAAATATTACCTCTTCCCTGGTGCTTTCACAAGCCTCCTAATTGAAACTGATCAGTTCACTTCAGTGTTTCCATGGCACTTTATTTGTTCTACTAGAGGCCCAGTGCATGAAATTCATGAGAAGGGTGGGAGGTCCCTCAGCCTGACCTACACCCACTCAAAATCTAGGACCACTGGCTCTTAACCACTCGCCTGCCTGCTGCCTGGTCGCTCCTAACCACTCTGCCTGCCTGCCTGATCTCCCCTAACCACTCTGCCTGCCTGCTTGATGCCTCTAACTATTCCCTTGCCTGCCTGATTACCCCTAACGACCTTTCCCTGCCTGCCTGATTGACCCTAACCACTCTGCCTGCCTGCCTGATGCCCCTAACTGCTCCCCTGCCTGCCTGATTGCCCCTAACCACCTTTGCTTGCCTGCCTAATTGCCTCTAACTGCTCTCCCCTGCCAGCCTACTCACCCCTAACTGCCTCTTCCTCGGTCCCCACCACCATGGCTTTGTCCAAAAGACATCCAGTCTATCTGGTCTAATTAGAATATTACCCTTTTATTAGTATAGATAACAGTTCGATTTACTTAATTGTATGTTAATAATGCAAGACAATGGGCTTGCTGTGAATGGTAAAAACCTGAATTTAGTGATGACATAGTGTTGACTGAACCTACAGGAAAGGGAGGTGGACTATCAGGTGAGGTTTCACGTAGAAGAGCAGCAAGCTACGGATAGTTGCACAAAGTGTCATGTCTGTTTGGAGTAGACAGAGGCATAGGCATGAAGATGAAAATCCATGTGATATTTCAGTTGCAGAGACCTGTGGCTTTTAAAGGATAGACTTTACCCCCGGCAGTATCTACTCTAATAAAAGAGTAATATGCAAATTAGCCATCACTCTGAGACACCTAAGCCACGCCCACCAGCCAAGCCACACCCACCAGCCAATCAGAGCAGCTGTATGCAAATTAACCCATCAAAGATGGCTGTTAATTTGCGTACATAGGAGAGCGAAGACTAAAGACAGTGTAGAAGGAAGCCAAGTGCAGCAGAAGGGAGCCAAGAAGTGGAGAAGGGAATGGAGCCAAGGCAGCGCAGACTGTGAAGAAGGGAGGGAGAAGGGGGGTTAGAGAGGAGGGGAGCTGAGGTGGCAGAGACGAGAGGGAGCTGAGGTGGCAGATACAGGAGCTGAGGCGGGCTTCACTCTCTTCTCTGCTTTGCTCTGGCTCAGTAAGCCCTATTCTTGCAGGAATCTTCCTGCAACAGGCTACTAGTTGAAATATAATTGACATTTAAGTTTGGGTAAGTTTAAGGTGTACAACTTGATTATTTGATGAAGTCTATAGTGTGAAATGATTACCACAATAAGGTTAGTTAACACCTCCAACACACATAGTTCCCATTTGTGTGTGTAGGCATACGTGTTCCTGTGTAATGAGAACATTTAAGATTTACTCTCTTAGCAACTTCCAAGCATATAATACTGTATGGTTAAGGGACAAAATTTTTGGTGGTTTAACCTGTTTTGAATGACATTTAATATAATAGGTCATTAAATGATTTTGCTAATTACCTTTCACACTAACTTTGTATTCTGCACAGGGTGTGTATGATGCAGGACTGCTAGAGTCACAAAAATGATCTTGGAAAGTACCTAATCCAGTTCTCAAATTCTATACACAAGACAACTGAGATCTAGAGAAATTTAAGTGATTCTCTGACTTGTTGGGAGACAAACTCTTAGAAGGTAAGGTCCACTTTATCCTGCCCAAGAACCTGTCATGCCCCCTTTCCCATAACACCTGTGGCAAAGTTTTGATAAATGAAGTAAAAATGGAGGCCCCGGTTGCATAGCTCAATTGGTTGAAGCATTGTCAGGATACACCAAAGTTTCAGGTTCCTCCCCCTGTCAGGGCACATACAAGAGTCAACCAATGAATGCATAAATAAGTGGAACAACAAATTTCTCTCTCTCTCTTTCCCTCTCTCTCTCTCTCTCTACCCCCTCCTTTCCTCTCTCTTTCTAAAAATAAATTTTTAGAAATAAAAATAAAACCAAAAAAATTTTTTTGAAAGAAAGAAAAAAAGGAATTTCCCTCTCTCACAACAAAGTTACAAATAAAGATTCCACACTGGGACGTGCTTGTGCAAGGTCCCATCAGAAACACTATGTTGAGAAAGTTAGGTTAGATGTAATATTTAAACTTGAGGGTTAAATACTATATGGATTTAGCAACCTAGCAGTTTGATCACTGTTTTCCTTTCCAGTTTGTATGATAATAAAACAATGCACATGTCCTTAGTTCAGTGCCTGATTAAGGCAGCTTATGTTGTCAATGGCTGAAGCACTCCAACCACTAGGATTCAACTGGGGTCATGACCAGAGGCTGGCTGGAGGAAGAAAAGCAAGGAAGTTCTATTTCAGGAAAAGCAAGTAAGTAGTCGTGCCAGGCAAGGAGAGTGCTGTGCCTGTCCCTTCCATCCAGCCAGTGGGGCATTCATCCAGGTGTCAGAGAGCCATCTCAACTGCAGGAAATGCCCCACAGCCAAGTTCACGAGGGAGGAAGAAGGAAATGTTGTCGAGATTGAAAGGTTTCCAATAATGATTTGTTTCTGTTTGAGATCTCTTTTCTAAACTTCCTTTTACTGTAACGAACTTTATTTACTGTCCTAGAAGGATATGGTAAAAGTGTTATGTTGACTAAGGTATACAGTACAGAAATGGATGTTAAAATAGGGTGAATTCCCTGTTTTGTTTTTGTTTTTTCCACCAGAAATAGACTTCTTCAATTGAATAATTCCAATTAGAATTCTACTTTGAGAAGAGGAATTCGGTAATGTTCTTAGTGCTGTTTGGAAGCTCTTATGCTTTTCATTGCTCTGTGAAGAGATCTGAGCGAGATGTGGGACATTCAGTCTTTTGTAGTATTTCCAGAGCCTTGCCTTGAAAACGGTATTATTGCAGAAGACTAATATTAAAGTGTATTGGAGGCCTGACACACGAAGATTCATGCAAGAATAGGCCTTCCTTCCCTTGGCTGCCCGTACGGCTCTTGCTCAGGCCAGACCCACCTTTCTGCCTTCATTCAGACCTGCAGCTGCCTTTCTGCCTTCCCACGCTGCCCAGAGGCCCAGAGCTGCCGGGGGTGGTACAGAACCACTCAGTGCCTGTGTATGCAAATTAACTCGCCATCTTTGTTGGGTTAATTTGCATACTCATTCCTGATTGGCTGGTGGGCATTGTGAAGGTACAGTTGATTTGCATCTTTCTTTTATTAGTGTAGATATACAGTCAAACCCAGTCAAAATGCAATAAATGGGATCTAAGAATTCCAATTGTGACATGTGAGTTACTTTTAGGGGGCAGTGGACTTTGTAGACATGCTGGAGCACAGCTTGCCATCTGGGAGTTCTGAAGGTCTGTGCTGTCCAAACCCCTCCTGGATAGGCTGGTAGGGGTTGTCCACCCACCTGAAACATTGATGATCATTCTTTTGGCTTCGGCAGCTGGTTGGAACCTCCAGGACAGTGGCAGCAATCCAAAAACCTACACTTAGTTGGCTGCTATTTTGTTGGCTTGACTTGGGGAAATAAGACTGGAGAAGAATGGGAGTAAAGGAGCTCACTCAGGGTGACCATGCCCCAACCTGCCTTGCCTTCCCCTCCAATCCCCAAGCAGAAGATGAGAATATTAGAAGCTCCCTTGGAAGGCGACAGGAGTCAATCTCCATGGCATCATATCTTTATATATATGCCTTTATAATAGAAATAGAAAGTTCCAACATTGGGAGAGCAATGAAATGAATGATAGTAGATCCATGTGGCAGAGTTATAGTGTGACCAATAAAAAATGGTATTTTCACACAAAAAAATGTAATGATAAAATGATCATGATGTTAATATAAATTTTAAAAAGAGGATACCAAATTGTATACAGATATGGTTTTATATAAAACTAAAGGCCCAGTGCACGAGATTTGTGCACTCAGGGGATTTCCTCAGCCCAGCCTGCACTCTCTCGCAGTCTGGGAGCCCTCAGGGGATGTCCAACTGACAGCTTAGGCCCACTCCCCAAGGAGCTGTGCTCACCAGCCATGAGCCCGGCTTCTGGGCTTCTGTCTGAGTGTTGCTCCCTCTGTGGGAGTGCACTGACCACCAGGGAGCAGCTCCTGCATTGAGCATCTTCCCCTTGGTGGTCAGTGTTCGTCATAGCAACCCATCGTTTGGTCAATTTGCATATTACCCTTTTATTATATAGGATGTGTATGTGTATATATACATATAAAAGACTAAAGGAAAATACATCATACTTTTAATTGGGATATAACAAGGGTACACTTTGGATTATGGATGATTTAAAAAATATTTTTTTGCATTTTCATTACTTTTATAATAATTTTTTTAATGCAGCCATTTTCCCTGCTTAAAAATTAACACCATAATGGCATTTAGCACACTAGCCAGGTTCCTATGAAAGAACAGCCTTTTAAGCTGCTTCTTGCTGTTTATTATAGTTACTATTGAACTAAGTTGGCAGCTCTCCAAGTTCACAGCATCCTTAAGTAAAAGGAAGGCTACAAATATGAAGAAAATAGGAATAGTGTTGTTCTATCTAGTAGGCATCCTCTCTTGAATGCTTAGGGCCTATGATTTCTTCTTCCTTTTTTTGTTTAGGAAAAAAAATTGAGATTAGAAAAACAAAAACTGCAAAAGAAAACTGCAAAGTTAATATTAAATTTTATTAAATGTCTATAAAAGATAACATAATACTGTCAGGTTTACTTAATTTAAGTATCAAAAATTTCATTACCTTCACAAGCAATTTTAGTTAGCTTTTTAAAAATCCTTACCTGAGGATATTTTTCCATTGGTTTTTAGAGAGCATGTGAGGGAGAGAGACAGGGAGAAAAACTCTGATGTGAGAGAGATACATCCATTGATCGCCTTCACACATGCCCAGCAAGGGCTGGGGATCAAGCCTGCAACCTAGGTATGTGCCCTTGACAGCAACTGAATCCAGGACCCTCCAGTCTCCAGGCTGACACTCTTTCCTCTGAGTCAGACCAGCTAGAGTGAGTTGACTTTTCTTATTTTACAAGTATACATAATGACTGATAAAAAGATAATAGCCAATCAAAAATTAAATGTTAGTCAAAGACAAAAATTCCAACAGCAAAATCATAAAGAAATCTTTTCTAATTTACAGCAAGAGTGTTGTATTAAATGCAGGCTCGGAATTCCTTTTAATACATGTGGCGCGGTGAAGGGGGTGTAGCCTCCAACTCTCCGCATGCCCAGCGCTGAAGGGAGTCTTTCAAATGCTGAGGAAGAAGGGAGGTTTTATTTTTTCTTGGTCAACAATCTCCATACAAATTGCAGTGACCTTCAGAAGGCAAAGCTGAATGAGAAGACCAGATGAACCAGAAGATTTTAGCCTGAGCCTTTTTATCTTGGTAAAGGAAAAACGCACACTGTCCTGAGCAGGAAGCTAAGGGGCCACAGCTATGTGGAGGCTGGGGCGGATCCTCTGGGAGGAAACCCAGAGAGGTGCCTGGGAATTTGCCCCAAACCCTTATGGCTGCTCCATGGGTTAAATCTGGCTATTGTTAAAGGGGTTTGTAGTTTCCCCAGGTATTTGCTTTCACTGACACTTCAGAAAAGATGCATTCATGCCACTACTTATTGCTTGCACCTACTATGTGCCAAATATTAGTAACATGGCTTTCTAGGAAAGATTTCTGCCCTCAGATAGCTCACAGTCTGAGGAGATACATAGTGAAAGAGTGTAAACAGATATTTAGATATTCCTATAATTACAGAGTGTGATAAGGGATCTGAAGAATAATTAACCCAGTGCAGTAATAGAAAATAGGCAGAATGTGAGAGAGAAAAAAAAACAAAAAAACACCTCTCCAAGGAGGAGACATATAAGACCCCAAAATGGGAAGCAGCAGCCAAGAAAAGAATGAGGCCAACGGTGACCTGGAGAGAGGGTCGATCCAACGTGAGAACTTCAGTTCTAGGACTCAGAGGAAGCCCGCATTGGTCAAACAGGCGGAGGTCAGGTCACTGAGACCCTGAAAGGATCTGAATTTTATCCTAAGTGCAATGGGAAACTTGGACGTTGAGAATTTGCTTATAAAACGTCTCAGTGGCTCCTATGTGAATCATAGGAGCAGATCAAAGGAACAGAACTGCCAACGTTGGGAAGACAAAGAAATGTTTACAGGAATCCGGGTAAGACATGATGGTGGCTTCAACTACAGTCTTGATAATAAAACAAGGGGAGAAAAGGAATAATTCATCTTTAAGGAGCAGTAATGTTTGAATGTAGAGGGGAGTGGAGAAAGGGCCAACTTGGCCTCATTGCCCAAGGGGCACAGAGTGGAAGCGCTCAGTCACGCTCTCATTTGTTTTTTTTAACTTTCCTGTGATCAAGGGGCACCCTGTTGCTCTCAATGAGAAGGCATCTAAAGAGAAATGTCCCCAAAATAGCCTTTAGTGGAGGTGTTTTCACTCTAAGATATAGTGTATGCTTCACTGATGCTACAGTAAAGAGCTGGAGAAATAACTCCTGTCTATGTTTGAGACACATCCAAAGAAATGTAACTCGAGGTCAGCACAGCTGTGCCTGAGAGCAGGAGAAGGGATGCTTCTGATGGTCTCCACTGCCCTGAAAAGAACCAAGCAATGACCTTGAGAGTTCACCAAGGGCGAAGGCTTTGTATCCTGGTCCTAACCAGTGTCTGAGCTGGTTAACCAAACTGGCCATCTGCCTGGGGGAAGAATGGACGTGGAAGAGGAACAAGAGGTCCCGGAGAGCATCCTATTCCTACCCAGGCTGCTTCCACTTCCTCCACACCTCTCTCAGTTCCTGAAATGGGGGTGTCGGCTTCCCGCGTAAGCAGAAGTCGCCCCAGCGCGATGGGTCAGGAGGTGTGCAGAAGTGGCATCCCTCAGACATGTCTGTGTTCCTCACTCCCCTTCTCCCACACCTGGGGGCCTCCACTTCAGCATCCTGATTTTACCCCCAGAGAGTTATACAGAAACCTGCAAATCCACTGAACTTTCTTTCTTTTTAAAATATATTATTGTATTAATTTCAGAGAGGAAGGAAGAGGGAGAGATAAAAACATCAATGATGAGAGAGAATCATTGATTAGCTGCCTCCTGCATGCTCCCCACTGGAGATCTAGCCCACAACCTGGGCATGTGCCCTTGACCAGAATAAAACCTGGGACCCTTTAGTCCGCAGGTCGATGCTCTATCCACGGAGCCAAACTGGCCAGGGTTCCCCTGAACTTTCTATGTCATTTGTACAAAGTCCTCAAAGCCCTCTGCCAGAGTTTTCTCTCAGGTTTGAGTTTGTGTGTTGCTTACTTTCAGTGCTAATGATCTGGTGGTGTCCATTCTATCACCCCAGACATCCCTTAGTCACTTTCTCAAGGCTCTTAAACCTGAGAGGGGAGGAGTTGGACTTCATGGGTTACTTAGGCTTAGAAGAGTACCCTTAAATACCCATATGTATTTTTAGCGCCAGCTAACATTCAGATGTTGGGCTAAAAGGAAGTTATCGATGAAATCATTGTTACATAAAATTTGGGGCCTGAATTTTAAAGACAGGAGGCTGTTGACCATCCATAATATCCATGCCCTTTGTTCATGCTTCCATCTTCAATATGACCTGGTTCTTCCTTAGAGAGTAGAAAAAAATAACTTTCAATAAGTAATCCTGCTTTTCCTGTATTAACTTGTGCTTCTTCTGTTTTAGCTTTCATATTCAAATTTGAAATAGGTCATAATAGTGCAATTTTAAAACTTGATTCAATCGGGCTGAAGGATGAGTCTGAAATCTGAAGTAGGTTTATTATCATTTTTTCCTCATTCATTCATCCCATGTGTTTTTGTGTTTTGAGAAGACTCTGGGCACAAAGGTGAATAAGACAGATTCCTTACCCTTGAGGAACTCAGTTTAGTGGCGAAGTCAAACCCCTGAGCCAGTCACCTTCAACATTACACAGTGCACATGCTACAGCAAGACTGTAGGGGTGCACGGGGGAAGACCACGCACTCAGCCTGTGAGGGGGGCGTGGTCCTGCAGCAATGGTGCTTGAGTTAAAAAAAAAAGTTTATGCAGCTTGATCACAGCATCTTTTAATGTCATTGTTATACTTACACAAAAAGTCGTTAAATGTGGGCCTATAAAAATTTCAAACAGTAAGAAGGGCATGGACCAACAAGGGAAAGTCTGCCCTCCCCTTCCTCTCTGCTCTCACTTGCACGGATGGGACTGTGCTGTGCACATCGCTGTCTGACTTGCTTCCTTCTGCTTTGCATTGAGGATCTTTCCACACTAGAGTGGTAGGATTGACTTCACTATTACAAATCTCGTGCATACAAAGCCGCCATTTTCTCAGTTCATCCTGCACCTCGTTTAGTGCTGAGCTCCACACTTAGCTGAATAGTTGAGAACTTGAGTCCTTCCTTGATAAACACAGTCAATTCTGAGGTTTATTTTCCCTCGGTTCCTGATAGATAAATACTCAGTGAAAGTAAATTCTCCTCTCCCCAGGGGTAACCAGGGCCGGGGCAGGAGGTTTGCGTGTTGTGGCTTGGGGATGGAGACTGTTAAAGGATTGTGGGCATCCTCATCTCCTGGGATGCACTGAGATGACCTCCATTACTCCACAGTCTCTTCTAGTGGAGCCCCAGGCTCTAGAAACTTCTCAGCCCAACTCCCATTCCCTCAGGTCTGCTCTCCCCACCCACCCTCCCACCCCCCACCTTCTGCCTCCCTAAGTGTCCCCAGGGGCTTTGGGCTGCCCTAGTCCTGCCATCTGGCACTTCGGTCAGTCAGTACTACTCCATGCCCTGGTCCCGCCTGGTTCTTCTCTGTGAGGATTTCAGGGACACGCCTGAGAACTGAAGCCGAGATCTTTCTGGTCTGGGACACCTCCCGACCCACACCTGGGGCCTATTCTGAAGCTCTCCTACTCTGAGAAAGTCTCCCAGTTACACTTGCTTCTAAAAGGCATGTGTTCATCACAAACTATTATTTAAGGGGTAAACTTTATGCTCAATTCCATTGGGTACTTGGCTTTTGGCTACACAAAAAACTTCTTACACTTTTTTTTTTTTTTTAAGTTCAGCTCTTGAAAGCAAATGCCTTGGCTTTCAAGATTATTATCTTCACTATGGTTTTCAAGGACCTTTTTTGGGAAGCAAAAGCCAGAGATTTTCACTTTACATTTTCTGTTGTTTGGCCTTTCTCTGGGCAATCAGCATCAGCATTGTCTTTGACAAGACATATATCAAACAGAGATCATAGTGGAACCCACTCTAAATGGCTGCTGTGAAGATTAATGCAGTTGAAACACAATACATCGTGGTGCTTTCTACAATGCCCAATAGTAGTTGTAGTGCACATAGTATGTGCTCAATAAATGTTACCAATATTAGTCATTTATTTAACAAATACTTATTGAGCAACTGCTCAATAAGAGGGTAAGTTCCTCAAGGCTAAGGGTCTATGTGACAGACCCAGGATAAGTGAATAAAACAGATTAAAATACCTGTCCTCGTGAAGATTTCAAAGTATAAAACTATAAAGGATGTTAGATGTGGGGAAAAAACGAAGGAGAAACATAATGCAGCAAGGGGGAAGGTAATGTTGGAGAGAACTGGCAGTGTCAGATATTATGACCAAAGAAAACCTCACTGAGGAGACATTTGAGTGTTAGCCTGAAGGAGGAAGGGAATCTGCAAGGCCAGTACCTGCAGGAAGAGTATTCCAGGCAAGTACAAAGTCTCCAATGCAGAAAGTTGGAAAAGAATTACTGAGATTGAAAAGCCACGGGTTGGAGACAGCACAGACACCTAGGCCTGGCACAGTGCATAGGAGAAACCACAGAGCTGGGCCACCTCGCCACACCCTGCCCGGATACCAGGTAGCCAGAAAGAAACAAAAAAACAAACACTGGTAAGTCAACCACAAGAATGCAAACACCCCTCCACTTCCTATGAAAAATATCTTATCTCCCTTCTAGCCACTTTCTACCAGATGTCAAAACCACTCTTCTCTATGTGCTATACAACCTTCCTGCGGTGCTCATAATGAGACACACTGCCTTCGTGCCCCCACGGCAAAGGCATGGAAGTAGTTGCCGAGCAACCTGACAGAGGAGGAAGTAACCTAACCCTGGCATGGAAAATTCCACTCCCGAACCCTTCACAAGCCCACCTTTTCTCATGAGGCGGCTTTGTCTCCAGCTTCTGAAAGCAGCCAAGCTGAGTCAGCCCCAGAGTCAGTTCAGAGGACCTTCCTTTCCTCTGTGCTGCATAAGCTTAATAAAATCTGTCTGAAAAGTTCCCTGGGATTTCCTCTTGATTTCTACCTTGGGGAATCCAAGACCCTAATGCCAGTAACAGGGTTATTTGTAAAATATTACCTTACAATTTATCTATAGAACATCACTTTTTAACTGCTTCAAGATTCCATGCTAGCCCTGACCGGTTTGGCTCACTGGATAGGGTGTCCACCTGCGGACTGAAAGGTCCCCAGTTTGGTTCATGTCAAGGGCATGTACTTTGGTTTCCGGCACAGATCTAGTAGGAGGTGTGCAGGAGGCGGCTGATAAGATGTTTCTCTCTCATTGATGTTTCTAACTCTCTATCCCTCTCCCTTCCTCTTTGTAAAAAACCAATAAAATTTATTTAAAGAAAAAAGATTCCATGCTATAGCCTGGCTGGTGTGCTCAGTGGTTGAGCATCACGTATGAACCAGGAGATCACGGTTCAATTCCTGACTGGGGCATATGCCTAGGTTGTAGGCTCCATCCCCAGTGGGGGCATGCAGGAGGCAGCCTATCAATAACCGTCTCTCATCACTGATGTTTCTATCTCTCTCACCCTCTTCATTCCTCTCTGAAATCAATTAAAAAATATATTAAAAGAGAGAGAGAGAGAGAGAGAGAGAGAGAGAGAGAGAGAGAGAGAATCCATGGTATATTACTGGTTGGCAAACTATTTGCTGAGGGACAAATATGGCTGGCCACCTGTTTTTGAGAATAAAATTTCATGGAAACACACCCATACTCATCAATTGCATGTTGTCTATGGCTACTTCATGCTACAACAGCTAAGTCAAATAGCTATACCGTATGACCTACAGAACCTAAAATAACTACTATCTGGCTCTTTACTGGAAAGATGTTTGCTGACTCCTGGTTTAGAGGTATTATTGCTTATTCAACTAGTCCCCTATGCTCACCAAATTATGTTATACTAGAAGCCGATGCATGAAATTCTCGCAAGGGGCTCAGCCCTTGCCACTGTGGTGGCTGCCTCTGCCTCGGCCCCGGCAGTTGCGGCTTTGTCCAGAAGGTCATCTGGAAGGACATCTGGTCTAATTAGCATATTATGCTTTTATTATTATGGATTATTATAGGTTCTTTTGGTTGCAAGACTTACAAATTTGTTTTAAACTAGTTGTAGCAAAATAAGGGAAATGAATGGCTACTGAAGTGGAAGATTCAGGCCTAGCTGGATGTGGATAACGAATGATTGCTTCACAGATCTATATTTTCATTCCTTGATCAGCCTTTGTATGTGTTTTGGTTTTATTCCACTGACTAGCCCCTTCTGTATACCAGTGTCTATCTATGAATCACTTCCATGGCAGGTCTGTAATATATAGGTATACATAGAAACATTTGTTTTGAGGGGTTGGCTCACAAGATGACGGAGGCTGCGAAGTCCATGGCCAGCCCAGGAAAGCTGGTGGTGCAGTTCCAGGCTAATGCAGAAGGCCTGAGAACCACACACCACTGGTCTAACTCCCAGCGTGAGTCAGAAGCACTGATGTCCAAGGGCAGGAGAAGATGGCTGTCCTAGCTCAAGCAGAGAACAAATTCACCCTTCCTCAGCCTTTTTGCTTCATTCAGGATGCCTACCCACATTGATGAGGTAATCTTCTTTATTCAGTCTATTGATTCAAATGCTAATGTCTTCTGAAACATCCTCACAGACAGTCCAGGAAGTAATGCTTCACCAGCTAACTGGCCATCCCTTAGTCCAGTCAAATTGACACATAAAATTACCCATCTTAGGGCAACCGTGATTGACAGCCCCCCATGCCCAGAGATGGAAAGAGGTGATTCCCCAGGGTAAGGGAAGCAGATTACAAGACACTATATGTACTGTTGTTTGCAGTTTTTCCACATGAAAAACACTTCAGTGAACTGCTTTATGTATCTTTCTATACAAATGTCCTACTATTTTTCAAAGGCCGGTACATAGATGTGGAATTGATAGGTTATGGCAAATTGTTTTCCAAAAGTGCTTTACCAATTTATGTTTTGACAATGTATGAAAACCCAATTTTCCCACACCCTCATCAACCCTGGATGCTATCAGTCTAAAAATGTTGCCAACCCAATGAACAAAAGGGAACCTTTGATTTTTTTTTTAATTATATTTCCCTAATTAGGATTGGGGTAAGGTATCTTTTTATAGTCAGTGACTACTGCAGGTGCTGAGATAGAGATTAGGATGCAGGAAATTATTAGGGAATGCTCTTTTGATTAACACACAGTACTCTGGAGTTATGATGGCCTTTGGAATTGTCCTGAGTTCGGGCGAGGTGGCCAGGCCCTTATATCCTTGCTTCCCAAAGTCATTGGATGAGAGCTGTCCCTGGGATGTGCATGTCCCTGGGTGAGGCGACTCTTTTCCACCGAGAGTAATTCCCAGAGAGGGCTGACAGCTGAGGTTAGTCAGCAACCCTCTCAGCAGGTGGGGGATAAGTCCTTCAGGACTGGAGCACAGCACAGCATTCATCACACTGTAGTTATTAATTTGTGAATTGCCTGTTCATAGTCTTTCTGTTTTCTTATTAATCTATAGTGATGCTTTACTCTGGGTATTAATCATTTTTACATTATATATGTTGCAAATATTTTATCTCAGTCTATCGCTGCTGTTTTCAACATCATTAAAGGGTCATTTATTTTAAAGACCTATTGTGTTTTTTTGATTGTCAAATTTGTCTATTTCTTTCTCTAAGGTTAAAAAATGTATTTTCTATTTTCTTTGAATACTTTCATGCTTCTTTTTAAAAATATGTTTTTATTGAATTTTTAGAGAAAGAGGGAGAAGGATAGAGAAATAGAAACATCCATAAAGAGAGAATCAATATGGTTTGGTTGCCTCTTGCAAGCCCCCTATGGGGGATTGAACCTGCAACCAGGGCATGTGTCCTGACCAGGAATCCAACTGGTGACCTCTTGGTGCATGGGTTGACACTCAACCTCTGAGCGACACAGGCCAACCCATGCATCTGTTTTTTCTTTTTTTTTACTGTCTAGCTTTTCAATTCCTCCGAAGTTTATTTGTTCATGATAAGAGGTAGTGTCTGAGCAACATATATTTAATTGAGTATTCTCTACAGACAGATGTAAAAGGGTATGCATACTAGAATTAAAATTTTTATTTAGATGGGGAAATTTTTAAACCTGTAATTCTAATGATCTATTATCTATTTTTCTTTTAATACCTCATTTTAAAATCACTGTATTTTTATATTTTGGTATCTTATTAGTTATACCTTCCATTATGACTCAATGTTTAAAAAGTTTTCTTTACTATACTTAATTATTTTCTCTTCTTTATGAACTTGTCTCATTGAGATTGGATTAAATTTACAGACTAAATTGAAATATTGTAACTTTAGAGCATTGAGACTTCTCATCTAAGAACATATATGTATAGATATATTATGCAGCTCTAATTTGGTCACTAGCATTTTATTGTATCTACTCATAGTGAGATTGGTTTATAATGAGATTCTTATTAATAAAATTTCCATGGTTTTGGTAACAGATAAGTTTGAAAACTTTATATGTTTTTTTCTATCATATTTGAATAAAACATGATTCATTTGTTCATTAAAGGAACTCTCTCATAAATCTCAGCATGCTTCGGGTTTTGGGAGGTTATTATTTATCTGTTTGGTGTTCTGTCTTTTGGACTCAATTTTGAGAACATACACGTTTCTAGGAAGTACTTAGGTTTATAAATTATTGATATAAATTTCTACATAATATTCAGTAAGTTAATATCTTTTATACATGTAGGTTACATACATTTTCAAATTGTATTTTCTGTTTTTTTCTTGATCTTATTTGACAAAATTCTAGCTGTTTTATTCTTCTTTTCAAGAAAAGTTTTGTTTTTATTGATTAAATTAATTCTTCCAGGTTTTTTTTTTATATCTTCAATTTCATGAAGCTTTTAAATTTCTTAATTCCTGCCCAGCCAGTGTGGCTCAGTAGTTAAGTGTCAACCTATGAACCAGGAGGTCACAGTTCGATTCCTGATCAGGGCACATGCCCAGATTTCGGGCTTGATCTCCAGTGTGGGGTGTGCAGGCGGCAATCAATGATTCTTTCCCATCATTGATATTTCTATCTCTCTCTCCCTTTCCCTTCCTCTCTGAAATCAATAAAAATCTATTAAAATATTTGAATTAAATTTTTAAATTCATTTCCTTGGATTATTTTCTTGTTTTTATAGATTCTTGAGTTGAATGATTGGATGATTGATTGATTGATTGATTGATTTTTGCTCTCCCTTTTTTTTCTAATTATGTTTTTAAGTCTATACATTTTTCTGATTACCAACCACTCTGCTTGCCTCTCACAGCTTTAATGTTTTCTTATTTTTGCTCTTTTCTACATAGTGTATACTTTTATTTTGAATGTTGTTTTGAACCTAACAGTTATTACTTTACTATATAATAAAGAGCTAATATGCTAATTAGATGGGATGGTGTAACTACTGGTGGGGGGGGCCAGGGCCGAGGGGCATGAGGCAGCCTGGGCTTCAAGGGCTGAGCCCCTTGCACAAATTTCGTGCATTTGGCCTCTAGTTTGGAAATAAAAGACAAAATATAACAAAATATTTTAGTAAATAACTCAGCCAAAATGAAAAATCAGTCTCTAGAAGCCAGAAAATAAAGAATGAAATGTCATAAATGAGATTGATACCAGGTTTGTCATGTTTCCTATAGCTGATGTTAAAAAGGCTGAGGGGCGTCTGCCAAGGCTTTTAAAGCTCAGGAGTGTTGGGTGTACGCAGATTTGAAAGCTGCAGCTGAGCTATGTGCATAAAGCCTGACCCCAAAAGCCTGCCACCCATAAAAACAATAACAGAACTCTGCCTATTTGCCTGGTGAAAGGGAAAAGAAATGCCCCTTACCCTGTAAGTCTGCAGTTCTCTCAACCTGTGGGTCGTGACCTCTTTGGGGTTAAACCAGCTGGGGACCTTTTCACAGAGGTCGCCTAACTACATCCTGCATATCAGATATTTACATCATGATTCATAACAGTAGAAAAATTACAGTTATGAAGTAGCAACGAAAATAACTTTATGGTTGGGGGTCACCACAACATGAGGAACTGTATTAAAGGGTCTCGGCATTAGGAAGGTTGAGAACCACTGCCATAAGTGGTCAGGGAGGCTACCTTCTGTAAATCGAAGTCCATGGAGAAAATGGAAGCATTTTTGCCAGGCAATTCATTTCCTGTTAACGCTATTACAAATTGTGGTAAATTTGACAGGACACTGTGACATGTCACGGTCTTCTCCTTCTATTAGATCAAGTGGGGGGGTTTGGCATGAGAATGTATGTGTGTGTGTGTGTGTGTGTGTGTGTGTGTGAAAATCAGTGGCTTAAAACAACATAAGTTTACCATTTTACAGTTCTGGGAGTCAGAAATCTGAAATGATTTCAGAGGGCGAACCTCATGATATTAAAAGAACTCTGTGCTCGAAGCTTTCTATTTTGACATTCTTTGAGGTCGATAGTATGTTCCTTTAGAGAAGATTCCAGCTTGGGCTTCTTTGCCATACAAACAGTGTGAATCTGAGTCCCCAAGCTGGGTGAGGGAATACTTTAGGAGGCTTTAGCCCTCTTGTTACCCTACCCAGTATCAAGAACAAAACAGGCAAATTTTTTTTTTCAAGGTGTATCTTTTCTAGTTCACCACATAGCATCTTTAGGACAATGTTGTGGCTTTTGTGGGCTTTTGTGTCCTTCAGATTCTGCACTATCTGCAAATGCCCTCAAGTTAAATATTGATTCAAGTGATTGTGAAATTATACTTTCTAGTGTTTAGTGGCCTCTGGTTGTTTTCCCTTACTTTCTCAAAAGCTGAGAAACCTATTTCCGAAATCCATTTTTTCCTATTTTTATCCACCATTTAAAAACGGCTCTGTACCTGCACAGGTATACCAGATTTACCAAATTGCTAAAAAAGAGTCTGTAGACAATGCTGTAAAAGCTAACGACTGAGAATTTTTCAGAAACTTCTAAAGGCTCTAAGTTAAGGATACTTAGTCTAGCGCAGAATAAACTAAAATATCAACACCTAATCACAGTACAGTAAACTGTATAATGTCAAAGACAAAGTGGAAAAAACATCACAGATAGAGAAATAAGTCACCTAAAAAGAATAACAGGGGGAGAAACCAAGATGGCGGCATAGGTGAACACCGGAATTGAGGCCGTGCACAACCATTTCAAAACCACAACGAAAAGAAAAAACGGACACCACCCAGACCCACAGGAAGGCTGGCTGAGTGGAAATTCTACAACTAGAAGGAGACTGAGACACAGAGGAGGTGCGGAAGTAAAGTGCAGAGGTACGGAGGCGCTCGCGAAGGTGCTCTCGGAAAGGGCTGGCAGCATTTCGTACCGGAGGGAAGCACAAGCTCTGACCTCCAGTTCCAGGCGAGTTTCTGGGGACTCAGAACCATACAGGGAGGAGCTGGACTGTCTGGCACCGTCAGGCACTGGGAGGAACTGCAGATCGGCTTGAGACCTGGTGCCTCTCAGGGCAGGACTGAGAAGCAGCCATAGCTGGTTGCTTCGCCCTGTAGACTCCCCAAGACCCTGCCCCACCCAAGCTGCACAAAGAGGCTTTTGCATATAAAAGGCTGAGTAGCCTCAGGCAAAGGCTAAAATAGCACCTCCTTAGAGATACAAGTGCCAGCATACCCAGGGGTCTGAGTGGTACAATCCTAAATACAACTCCTCAGATTCATAAGGGACACACTCAGAGCAGACTCCGTGAGCACCAAAGCCCCACTGAAAGAACTCTTGCCCCATAAGGGTGTCTCTAGCACAGAAGTTCTCCCACTGTAGACACAGCTGATTCTCATAACCAAGTGGCTTGGAGGTCATTTCCTCTCAGTGATCACTTAACACAGAAAGCCACTCTATCAACACAGGGAAGCAGCCAAAATGGGAAGACAAAGAAACAGAACACAAATGACAGAAAAGGAGGAAAGCAAATGACAGGATATAGAGTTCAAAAACACAGTTACAAGGTTTTTCAAAAATTTTCTAGAAACCACTGATAAACTTAGTGAGATCCTCAATAAATCTAATGAGACCCTCGAGGATATGAAAAAGGACCAACTAGAAATTAAGCATACACTGACTGAAATAAAGAATATTATACAGAGATCCAACAACAGATTAGAGGAACGCAAGAATGAAGTCAAAGAACTGAAATATAAAGAAGCAAAAACTGTAATAATCTAAACAATAAAGATTTTTTAAAAAAGAATAATAGTTACACTGATAGTATATGTTTCATTTGCAACATTACATGTCATATGATAATGGGCTACTGAGGGAATGTCACTATCAACCTAGGAATTGATTCGGAATTAAACTATACTACACCTCTTCCATTAGATTGCATAGATTTAAACAAAATCTAAATATACAAAGTATTGGTCAAGATGTGAGAAACAGAAATCTCAGCTACTGCTGGTGGAATGTAAATTGGTGCAATTTCTTAGCACAATTTGGCAATTCCTTGCAAAACAAAACAAAACAAACAAACAAAAAAAACAGGCTAAAAGTGTAGATTTCCTATGACTCAGCAATCCGCTTCTCTGGGGAAATGCTTTGACATAGATAGACAAGAGTGTATACAAAAGTGTCCATTGCAGAATTGTTGCAGTGGCAGAGAATGAGAAGCAACCTAAATATTCAATAGGAAGAGAATGATCACTGACTTGAAGGATAATCCTCCGGAGAATGGCAGTTTTTCATCTATTTTTATACATTGCAATCAAAGGAGGGGACGTAGGTGGGTTACATAAAATCCATTGGTGGTAGATTAGAGAGATGGGAGAAAGCAAAGCGAGGAAACCTCTGGGACTGGATAAAAAGTAAAATGATAGACTTAAGCGGGTGCAGGATAGTTAACAGTCAACAATGAACATGATAACAATAACAATGAAGGAATCTATGGTCTCGAAGTCCTGGCGCCCTTGGAGTTTGGTTGTGGCCTGAGGGGTCTGGCAAAAAGGGAAGTTACAAGTTACACTGACATTTCAAGGATATGCTATCATAGATGCAAAAAGACAGATAGGCTCAGTTAAGGTAAAGATTGACCTTGTCAGGGAACATACTGACTGGCCTAGGAGGTGACTAACCAACATAATTGCTTTTAAAGTTTAATTTCAGACCATCCTTTGTGGTTACTTTAAGTCTTTGAGTTTGCAAGACTGCCATGCAGGCCTTCCCCGAGCTTGTCAGGTTAGCATGTGGCCTCTATTGTCCACCGTAGCACCTAAAATAAATGAACTTGATCTTATGTTTTTAAATGGATACAATATGTACATTATGCCGAATAGATCTTTAAAGCTGAAAAATAAGTAGATATAGTTAGGCTACTTTATTTTGAATTTAAAAATATCACAGAAAGATATACATTTAGGTGAATTAAGAAACAGTAGACACAGAAAAAAAGAAAAGAAAAGAAAAGGAAACTTCGTTCCCTCTCTAATCTGGCCAAAAATAGGGCACACATTTTCATTTATAAAGACAGGTCTCTTTCTTCTGTACCAGGAAGAGGAGAAAAACACTTTTTTTGTTGCTGATGGTTTATTTTATTCTTTAAATTTCCCCCCAGCTTTCTTGAGATATAATCGACATATAATATTGCATGGATTTCAGGTGTACCGCATGGTGACTCAACACTTCTGTCCCTTGCAATGTAATCACCTCAAGGAAGTCCAGAAATCACCTGTCACCAGGCAAACTTTTCACAATCGGAGAGCAACTCTTCATCGCCTCAGCGCTGGGACTTGCTCACTACAAAAACTCTAGAGAGAGACATTTGCATGACAAATCTTACTAAAGAGCCCTAACCTTCCACGGTTCACCTTCCCACAGCTCACCCCTCTGAAAGCCTACACCCCCTTTTCCTCTGGCTGGTCACTTCTCTACAAATTCATTGTTAAAACACCAGAGAAGCCCCGCGTCCCAGCTGCCCTTTGAGTTACTTACTCATCACTGGTTTCCGCCGAGTGTGTTAAGAAACTCTGCTTTTCTCTTGTTAATGTGTCTTTTGTCAGTTTAATTTCCAGGGCCCCAGGCACAGAACCTGGGAGGACAGATGAAAAGTTTTTTCCTTCCCTACAGCGTATCATTAAAAATACATAAAACAATCCCATATATTATTTATGGAGACATATATACATGATAAAAGTATAGAAACAAAGGGGAAAATTCACCATTTTAGTTAGGATAATCATTGTCTCCATGGAGGGACCGAGCTAAGGGGATAAGCAGGGATTGCTGTTCTCTGGCATTTTACTTCTTTGAAACAAATATGTCTAAACAAATACATTTAAAAGTTAACCTTCAAAAAAATGCCACTGGCAAGTACGTGCTGTACATTATTCTTTATACTTTTTATGTGGAAATGATATGTAAAAATGAGGAAAAATATAACTATTTAATGCGTTTCCCCATATGTTTGGTACAGATTTCCTTAAAATATAACTTTTCAATAAAATTTATTAATTATGTATGTTTTTACTTTTTTAAAAACAACTTTGTTGTTGTTTTGTTTTGTTTTTGTTAATCTTCACCCAAGGATATTTTTCCATTGATTTTTTTTCTTTTTGAGAGAGAGTGAAGGGAAGGGGAAAGACAGAGCGACATGGTCCAGGGATCAGGGATTGAGCCTGCAGCCTAGGCACATGCCCTTGACTAAAATCGAACCCGGGACCCTTCAGTCCATGAGCCAACGCTCCATCCAGTGAACCAAACAAGCCAGGACTGTTTTTACTTACTTATAATCTATTTACTTGTAAGTTATTTTATCCATTTTTCTTTAAAGCAGTTCTTTTTATGTTTTGAAATTACATCATTAGATGTATTGTTGCAGAAAGACCAAAAAACTAAGCAACGCTTTGAAGAGGTGGAGAAATCACAGTTTTAATAACTCGAGGTCTCTGGGGTTTGTCCTAAATCCCAAATCCAGAGCCCAGTAACTCCAAAGCACCCTGCCTTATAACTGCCCTTCGAGTTCATTGATTTGCAAATATACTCCCTCCCCCCAAAGCCCTGAAGGGAGAATTCTTTTCATCTACCCTTCCCCCAGGTGTGCCCAAGTTCAGGGCTCAAAACAAAGTCCTCTGCCCCACCGAGGGACATGGTTTTGTTTGGTTTAATGGCCTAACATTCCTTGCAAAACCAGCCTTCCTCGTCAGTATAAAGTAAACGTTCATGGCTTTTGATAGTTCAGATAAGATTACATTTATTAGTGTGAAATATCCATTATTTTAAAAATAATTTTTACCTCTCCTATGTTTTTGCTCTTGACATTACTTTTGGATAGCATGTTGTTTCTTGTCCCTTTATTTTCCAACAGCAATGCTGAATTTGTTTTCTGCTTACCATTCAAACATACTTTCAGTTTACTTATTATTTATATGTCACATGCTGCAGTGTGAGAAACCACTGCAAAACTCCAAACAAGGATCATTTTATTTGTTTAATATTCAGTGGGTCAGCACCTCAGGCTGAGCTCAGCTGGGGGTTTCTTCTGCTGGTCCTGCCTGAGACATCAGGTGCAGTGGCTCAATGGGGACCTCAGTCACATGTCCAGCTCAGTCACATGTGCTTACTCTCAGCTGGGCTGGACCTCTCTCTTCACATGGCCTCTTATCTTCAAGGAGTTGAGAACCTGGGCCTCCTCACCGACAGCAGTGTTGTAGGATGAGGATGGGAGAAGCTACAAAGCAGCTTGAGGACTAAACCCAGAAGACCCATAACATTGCTTCATCATTCTGCTGGTTACAGCCTGGCACAAGGCCAGCCTGGATTTGGGGGGCAGAGAAGGAAATGCCACTGCTTGATGCGGAGAATGGCTAAGTATCGCTGTAAAGGGTTTGAGGAGGAAGCTGGTCTTGCAAGGAATGTCAGGCCATAAAACCAAACAAAGCCCTGCTCTGCTGGAGGGCAGGGGGCTTTGTTCTGGCATTGAACCCTGGGAACACCTGGGGGAAGGGTAGATGAAAAGTTGCACTTCCTCCAGGGCCTCATGGGAGGGAACATATTTGTATTACAATGAACTCGAGGGGCAGTTATAAGGCAACATTCTTGCGGGTTACCCCCACTCTAATTTGGGACTACCCCAGAGTCCGAGCGTGTTATTAAAACTGTGATTTCTCCACTTCTTCAAAGTGTCACTTCGTTTTTTTGGTCTTTCTGCAACAGGTTATGTGAATAGGCTTTGAGGAACTCTTTCACCATCATTGAAGACAATGCACCATAACATTGGATTGACCAAGTGTGTGCTTTGTTTTATGTTTTGGTTATAGTGGTTTGGAAATTAGTCTCATCAAGTCATAACCTATGCATTCGGTTCATTTGCTCTATCCACATCTGCTCTTCACCCTTGTCCACTAGACTCTTCCCTGAGAGGCTGATCTATCTGGACCCCAGCAGTGGGCTTCTTGCTTGGGTTTGGCAAGAAGGAAGGACAGTGAAGTTGGAGCACTGGGTCTCCCAGCTCCCTCCCTTTGGATCTGATCACTCGCATTCACCTGTAGGTGCCAGTTGTGTTTATAAGAGCTTATCCCTGATGATGGTGGGAAAGGACAGTAGGACGATGTGTGAAGTGTGCCAGCAGACAGCTTGCCATATGAGTGTAGCTATTCCTTGTTTTTACTGAGCATTACCATTTATTTCCAGTGCTGCTTTTTGCTCAGGCCCAACACATATTCTCTGCTTTAACCTAAGCTTAAGGCAATGTCGCCCATTGCTAAAAAAAAAAAAAAAAAAAAAAAAAAAGGAAGACTGCAAGGGAGGAACTTAATTGTGAGGATTATTCCTAATGCAATTCTCAAATCAGTCACCCTAATGGTCACTCAGGACTCCTTCCCTTTTGCGTGATGCACTCATTTCCTCTGAGCTTGTGCACCTCGGAACCACTCCCATCTGGGACATTGGATGCCGCCTTGAAAGGTTCAGCTTCTCGTCCAGGGAACACAATAGTGCACCTTGTTTGCTAATATAGGACATGCTGAAAGAAATATTAATTCAGCTTCGAAGCATATATTCACCCAGTGCTGCTCTCATTAACATCTCATTGCTAAATTATGCTATCAGAATTTCTAGTTGAGTACAAATATTAAATTTTCTTCTAATGAACTCCTTGGAAATATAAATCTTATTAGTAATCTTTTACTAATGTGCCTAATTAAAACAGATAAACAACATGCAACCTCAAACTGACAACTACTAACATTGTAAAGGTTTTTTTTAAAAGTTATTCTTCTTAGATAATGTTATCCTCAATTTATTAAATTCATATTATTTTGTACATACTTATGTGGTATGGTAGGAAAAATGGGACAAAAGAAGAGAGCTAGTCTCAGTTTTGCCTCTCATCCTTTGTAATTAATCACTTAATCTCTCAAAGGCTCAGTTTCTTAATTTATATAATGGCCTGGAGAACAAAATCTCTGTTTCATATCAGCGGTGAAATTATGGATTCTCTTTTTAGGAATACATTTATGGCAAAAACCAAACCAAACCCAAGTATCCTATACAATAAAGAGGGAATATGCAAATTGACCGTCATTCCGGTCACTTTGCACCCACAGCTGAGGCTAAGTTCCCATAATGAGCCTTAAGGAGCAATCAGCAGGGACCTGAGGCTGCGCACCCACCCACCTCCTGCATGGGGCTTGACAGGTCATGCCTTCCACCCCCAGGGCTTGACAGGAGACCTCAGGCTGCTCCCACCCCCCCCACCCTGGCACCAGGCCAGAGGAACTCAGGCTGCACCCTCTTCCCTGGTGCCAGGCCAGGGGACCTCAGGCCATGCCCCCCACCCTGGCCCCAGGCCAGGGGACCTGAGGATGTGCCCCTCACCCAGCGGGACTTGACGGGGGCCCTCAAGGTGTGCCCTCCTCCCTGGTGCTGGGCCAGGGGACCTCAGGCCATGCCCCCTTCCCCAGCACCAGGCCAGGGGACCTCAGGCCATGCCCCCTTCCCCAGCACCAGGCCAGGGGACCTCAGGCTGTGCCCTCTGCCCCGGTACCAGGCTGGGGGATCATAGGCCACTCCCTCTGCCCAGCAGGGCTTGATGGGGGACCTCAGGCCATGTCCCCCTGCCCTGGCACCCAAGGGACCTGAGGCTGCACCCCCCACCTGGCAGGGCTTGACAGGGTGGGACTGGCCGGGTCTAGATCTAGCCCAATGAAGGGGGGCCATCCAGATTTGGGTCTCAAGTGATTTTGAGGTACATGTGGGTGGTTGAAGACTTGACTCTGGGTTCCATGGTGCACCCCAGATTCTGACAGAAGGAAGATTTTCATATATGTTTTATTAATATTCTTTAATCTCTGACACTTCTATTATAGAGAAAGGGCAATTAGCAATATTAAAATATTTCCTCTAATTAATCCCCTTTTAATGTGCACGAATTTCGTGCACTGGGCCACTAGTATATAAGAATTGAAAATGTCAAAGTCTGTAGTCAGTTTCAATTATTGGCAAAATTGCCTATGTAGCCTTATTGTGGGTAGAAGTCAGACTATTCTCTTTTACAATATATCTTATACTTTCTTATAGTTCAATTCTATTTGAAAATATAATTAAATAAAATAATAGAATGGAAGCTTTTTAATAAAACATTTTTAAAGCCTTTAGAAATTGCTGAACAATTGTGCTTGTGAATATCTCAGCATTAGAAAACTGTAAAGGGAGACACGAGCATCCTTACCAGTTGGTACATGCAGTACTTCTTATTCAATATTTTATCACTGCTCATCATTCCTATAATTTTATTGTACTTTAATATTTTCTGAAAAGATGGAACCCAGAGAAAATTCTATACACTTTTCAGTTGGTAGTTCAATAGTCAACCTTATTTAACAAATGAATTAAGCCATACAGGTTTGGCAGCAGCATCCTCACTTGGTAAAAGAAATTCAACATATCCTATTTGCTTTATTAGATTGTCTTACTTTTTTAAAAGTTTTTTTTCCCCTTGGAGGTATTTTGACACAATGACATTTAATTGAGTTAAGTGGAGTAAATTATACTTAAGCTACACTGGTATGTTTTTACTGATATGAGTGGCAGTGAAAAATTCCCCAAATAACTACTTTCACATATGCATGTAAAATGAGAGTCCATACAGCACAGGGAGGGAGGGAACAGGAATTTGAACAGGGATTTTCCCATCATTCAAATAGAAGTTCATTTCCAAGATGGGCAACATGTGGATTGCGGTGCTTGTATGTTGCCTCCTTGCAATTTAGGCAGTATTAAATGTAAGACTTTTAGAATATACACATCAATAGAAATAATCCTTTGAGGGGAAACATTTATAACAGTAACAGCATGTGCCATTTTGAATTGTCTTTTTTGTGCCTTATCTGACCGAACTCTCATCTCAGCTGCATTTGGTGCGATCAGCCACTTCCTCCTTCCTGACCCTCTTTCCTCCTTTCACGTCTGAGGCTGACTGCTTCCTCTGCTTTCATTTCTGTAAGCATTCCTCACTGCACCTCACCTCACTTGTTCCCCCTGCCTCTTACATATTATTGTCCTTGGCTTCTATCCTCAGCTTTCTCTTCTTTTCCTGCCCACTCTCACCTACTTCTGTGGCTGAAAATACTATCATTGTTAACTCCCAAATCTCCTTCTCCAATATCTCTCAAGTGTTAGATTCCGAGATGTTCTCAAGGACCTGAAATTCAACACGTCTACCACAGAACCCCTTATCTTCATCTTTCCCCAATAACCTGCGAGGGCGTGTGTGTGTGTGTGTGTGTGTGTGTGTGTGCACGCACGCGCGCGCGCATTTCCTCAGTTCATGAAAAGACTTCACCTGAATCTTTATATATTAAGAACCAAAGCTATTTTCCAGTCCGCAGTAGCTCCCCATGCAATTCTTTCTTTCTTTGTCACATGTCCCAATTTGGTGGTCTCCTTAGCACTTGGGAGTTTTGCTGTGGACAGGACTCAAGATCCTCTTGCTGCCTTCCCCAAAATAAACAAAGGTTACTTTTTTAAAAAACATTTTATTAGGAAACAGGGAATATATTCAGAAAATAACACAAAGGGAAATAAAATAACTCATTAAATAAATGTTTACTGAACACCCACGCTGTACCAGATGCTGGGAACAGCATAGTGAGAAGAAATGGACACTGGCTTCTGGTTGACCTCCAAGTCTGGGAAGAAGGGGTGTGAGGAGGGGAGAAATAGACCGTAAGCAAATAATCACACAAATACATGGGGAATTCCAACTGCAATGCAGAAGTGGCTCCAAGAGCAAGTTTATAATAGAGTGATTTAATCTAGACAGGGAGCCTGATGACACTCTTCCTCTGAGGAAGCTTATCTGGGGCCAATATCTCAAAGTCCATGTGATAGATTGAACTCAAAACTGTCCCAATTATTTCTGCCCCTTTACTAGATGACTTTGCAATTCTTCCCATCAGGAGAATCTATTATATGATCCTTTTTTAAAAAAATATATTTTTATTGAGTTTATTTATTTCAGACAGGAAGGGAGAGGGAGAGAGAGATAGAAACATCAAGGATGAGAGAGAATCATTGATCGGCTGCCTCCTGCATGCCCCACACATGGGAATCAAGCCCTCAACCTGGGCATATGCCCTGACTGGGAATTAAACCTGTGACCTCCAGGTTCATAGGTCAGTGCTCAACCACTGAGCCACGCTAGCTGGGCTACATGATCCTTTTGATTTGGCCTGACCTTATGACTTACCTTGGCCAACAGACTGTGAAATAAGTGATGTTAAATCAATTCTGAACCTAGGCCTTAAGAGGCTTTGTACATGACCATTCACTCTCTGAAAATCCTGACACTATTATATGAACAAGCTGGACTAGTCCATTAGATGATAAGAGACACACGGACACGTTGCCCCTGACACATTCACTAACTAGCTACCTACCAGACATGTGAGGGAGGCCATCCAAGACTAGCCAGGCTTTGCCCAACCCCAGGAAGCTCCACTATTCACTGTAGTTTCAGGGAATGGCTGTCCATGGATCAGTGCAATGCAATCCTTGGAAGCAGGAGTGGAGAGAATTTAATGGATTCAAGAGATAGTGAGGGGCTCTGGCCAGATAGCTCAGTTGGGTAGAGCATGGTCCCAAGATGCCAAGGTTGTGGGTTCAATCCCTGGTCAGGGCACATACCATAAACAACCAATGAATGCATCATTAAGTGGAAAACAAAATCGATGTCTCTCTCTCTCTCTCTCCTCTCCTCTCTCTAAAATTCAATTTAAACAATTTTAAAAAGATATAGTGCGGAAGTTAACTGGTGTTGGTGATTGACAAGACATTGCAAATGGCAGGTTTTTAGGGACATGTTGTGGGTGACTGCTAGTGAATGGTACTGATCATGGACATAGGGGACAATGAAGATCAGATGTAAAGAGAATGAACATAAGTTTGCATTTAGACATGTTGATTTTGAAGTACCTTTGATATTTCAGAGAGGATAGTCCAGTAAGCTGTTGGGTAGATGGGGCTGGAGCTCAGATGAGACGTCCATTTTTGAGTTATCTGTGTATATGGTGTCAAAAGGCTTGGAAGACATCATCGAAAGAGAATCTCAGCAGGGTTCGGTTTCTGGTTCAAAGTTTTAAATGCCTTCAGCGATGGCCACTGAGCCCTTGGGCCTATTGTTCCCATGAATTATTTCTGAATGTGAGGCTCACACATCATCTCTTCTTTCTGACCCATGGTGAGCCACTATCTCCTTTGTATATTATTTAATATCAAAGAAACAATAAAAATGGGTACTGTTTTTTGAAATTATCAGAATGAATGTCATTCATCTAAGTGGGAGTCTGGGATACACCACAACAATTTTGTGCCTTTCCTTACAATGATTCACTTAAACACTCAGGAATTATTTCTTCAATTTAAATCTTCAGTCCAGTGTCATAGATCCTAATAGTTGCACTTCTGTTGGATACATCCATTTCCTCATCACATTTTTCTTGATCAATTTCTAGTCTCCTCATTTGTTTCTTAGTTTTATTTTCCCCCAATACATTTTTTAAAGCAGCTGCTTGGCTGGTTTTTCAAAACATCAAACTGACTATATCACTATCTTAACTAATAAAAGCATAGTATTGAAACTGACCATTTCTTC
>PVJC01020122.1:0-29298 GCA_004026665.1 Murina feae
AAGCATCAATGTTCTCTGGGAGAAGATATGGGGGTCTGGAGGCAGGTGCGCAGAGAGGTGAGCACGGCCCCTGGAGTGTCTGGGGCAGAGCAGGTGCTCAGGGCCCGCTCACTGCAGCCGCCTCACCCGCACCCCCAGCTCCGCGAGGCCTGCTCCCTCTCCTGCCTGCAGCTCCTCTTTGTTCAGGGCCGTCAGCCCAGCATGGAGAGGCAGTAATTGGGAGTCATTTTGTTCCACGCAGGGTCTGCCGCACTCCCAGGTTGCAAAGTTACTTTCCACTGCCAGGCACATGGGGTTTGGCCTTTTTCATGCAGTTGAACATTTGAAGTCATAAAAAGAGGGGTGGGGTGAGGGAGAGAGAGAGAGAGAGAGAGAGAGATGGAGACAAACTAACAGACCAAGACCTGGAGGGAGACAGGAGATGGGGCGAGGGACTGGAAGCAAGATCAGACACTTGGAGGGAAGGAGGCAGGCAGAAACCAGGAAGAGAAACAGAAAACTCAGCCATGAAAACCTGAGAGGCAGCTGGAGAGCAGAGAGCGGGAGGGAGACAGAGCCTGGGCTGAGCGGGACAGGAGCAAGGTAACAGGAGGAGAAGAGGAAGGTGCAGAAGGGGAGCCCGCCTGTGAATCCACACAAACTGCATCCAGACAGTGACAGAGGGGGATACGGAGCAAGGGGTCCCCGCAGTTCCCAGTGCCAAGCGGTATCTGCATACCGAGCAGCCCAGAATGTTAATTATGCACAGGCCGTGCTGGACAATCAGGGAGCTTGCTGCTTCCCTGGAAGGCAGGGGGGTGGGGGTGGGGGGGTGGAAGGTGGAGGAAACCCAGGCAGGCTCCTGCCTGTCCCAGGGAAGGAGGCAGCAGGTGCATGGCAGAGGGGAGCCAGGCACACAGAGGTCCCGGGGGCCTGAAGAGGGGCTGGTTAGCTGGGCTACTTTAGGGGAACCTGGATGGATACACAAGGAAGAGGAAGGACCAGGGAAGCAGTAGCTCAGAGGGGAGGGGCAAGGGAGGGGCATCAAGACCCTCTTGCCCCCCCCCCTCCGCCACTTCACCTCTTGTAGGGAATAGCCCCTCCGCCCTTCCCAGCTCTTCAGCCCCATCCTCGGACCTGGGAGCCAGCCCTGCTTCCCAGCAGCTACGGGGAAGGAGTGTAACTCTTTCCCAGGGCCCTGTAAGCGCTGAGTATGTACCTCCCTTCTGGGTGAGGAGACCTGTCCCTTTCTGTCGGCCCTCAGCCCACCTCATCTCTGTGCTCTGTGTCCCCAGAGCCCCCAGCCAACACCTGTCGGCAGATTAGACTTCCAAGCTGGTTGGAACCCAGGGAAAGATGATGGGCAGGCCCTCCTTTCCCTCAGCCTCCCCTCTGCACCCTCCTTCTCCCACCCCTCACCATGCCTCCTTCCCCGCTTCCCAGCCAGCCAGCTGCCACCTCTGCTCAGCTGGGGAAAGGTGGCTGAGAAGTGCTCATAGGGCCCAGGACATACAAATAAGGGGCTATGATGGGCAATCCTCTGCCCAGATCAAGGGCAGGGAGGCATCGGTCTCTTGAAGTCCTCCATGGCCTCTAGTGAGGTTGAGCTCAACAGTCCTGAGCCTCCTGGCCCTCATGCCCTGGGACTCCAGCCCTCGGGGTTTCACTCAGATTCTGTGTGGTCTTGGCACCCTGCACGGGCTTTCTGTGGGGTTTCCTTTGCCAGCCCCACATTGGCATCCCCTTTGCATCTTCACATGGTCTCACACCACTCAGAACCACCCAGCCAGGCCTGCACATGAGAGTGTAAACACAGGTGCTGGAGCCTGCAGACAAATACATGCATACACGCTGCCCGCAGGCTGAAACACATGCATGCACGCTGCCCACGGGCTGAAACACATGCATGCACGCTGCCCGCAGGCTGAAACACATGCATGCACACTGCCCGCGGGCTGAAACACATGCATGCACACTGCCCGCGGGCTGAAACACATGCATGCACACTGCCCGCGGGCTGGAACACATGCATGCACGCTGCCCGCAGGCTGAAACACATGTATGCACGCTGCCCGCGGGCTGAAACACATGTATGCACGCTGCCCGCGGGCTGAAACACATGTATGCACGCTGCCTCTGGACTGAAATGCCCGCAAAGGGAGCACTCAAGCACACAGGCCCACACGGGCAGACAGCCCAGGCTCTGGAAGTACGGATGCAGTAAGATATGCATAAGCATACTCATGGCAAGTCACCAGGACCCTACTTGACCCTGAGAAGCCTCTGAACAGCAAGGGAGCCTTTAATTTGACAAATAAATTACATTTCTTTCCCATTAAAGTAAAGGCTTGAAGATTCAAAGTCTCAAGCCAGGCGGCAGTGACCACCCTGGGGACAGGGTCAGTGAGTCAACCTCTCCTCTCCCTGCTCCTGTCCCTGAAAGACTGCCCTCTTTCCTAAGGCCCTGACGCATGGAAAGTCATGGTGGTGGGACAGCCCCGTAGATTCCACAAGCCCTGCTTCCTGGCAGTAAGAGGTGCTCCCCAGCGGTCTCAGTGTAAGACCTCCGCACATGACTGCACCTCAGGGGCTCACCATGAGAAACAGCAGGGCCTCAGCCTGTACTCAGCCACCCACCTCCCCTTCAGGCGCCATCTGGTTCCTTCTTTACAGTGGCCCCCCAAGAGCCCATCAGGCCAGCCCCTCCTGTGTTAATGACGTGCCTTTTTCATCTTTCTGGGACATTCCTGTAGTCAAGAGAAGGAATGCTTTGCCAGGGCAAGAAAGACATCCAGGCAGCAGCCTGCTCTGCTGACGCTGAAGCTGGGCTGTGCCAGAGCAGCTGGGCCCCTGGGAGATTCAGAGCAAGCTGTGCCTCCACCCAGCTCAGCACCTTCCCCTTCTGAGCGGTAATGGTGCCCCTTGCAGGCCAGCGCTTCGGAGAATGCAAACCTTGCTGTCGGGTCTGAAGCCCACTCCCCGCGCTCGGAGAGGTCCACAGGCAGGGGTGGCCTCAGAACTACCTGCTGGACTCCAGGAGACTTCCCAGCCTGCCTTCCCCTCCAGGACACCTGCCAGACCTTGCTTAAAAGCCTCCCACATTGATTTTTAAATGCAGTTAATCTTCTAAAGTGGGCAATTTTCTGCAAAGGTCACTGTAACTCTCAGAATGGGCGGCCCTGCCTGGTGACCCTAAGAGGACATTGGAGGCAGTCCCAGCAGCTCAGAGGGGAGGAGATAGGAAGGAGAAAGGTCTTCCAGTCTGTGGGCCCAGCTCTTCACCAGCCCCTTCACACACACACCTGAGCCTCCTTCTCTCCCCTTCATCGAGTAAACACCACACACACTAGCCATGGGTTGTCAGAGTTCAGAAGAACCTCAGAGATCAACCAAGTCCCTTACTTTACAGATGAGAACCCTGAAGCCCAGAGAAGTCAAGTAACTTGTCTGAGGCTACACAGCCAGTCAGGGGCCATCTCAATGCTTTCTTCCAAAGAAACATTTCTTCAAATGTTAACTTCCAAAGCAAGATCTTGAATTCTGAAAAGGGGTTATTTATAAATACTCAGCCCCTGTGTTCAGACTATCACCTCTTCTTGGAATACCCCCTTTCCCACACTCTCGCGAACATTTCTCTCTGGAAAACTCCTGCTCATACGTCAAAGCCCAGTCCAAATGTCACCTGCTCCTTGATTGCTCTCTCCATCCCCATCCCAACCCCTTTAGATCGAATCATTCCTTTCTTGGGTCTCCATATGAAGCATCATATAGACTCTCTTGGGCACGAGACAACTAGAGTTGACTATTTGCATGTCTGCTTAGTCCCCTGGATGGGATTGGGGTGATGATTACAGTAGAGTCTAGCACAGTGTCTGGCCAATAGACATTACTAATTGAATGTCAGTTGTCCGCGTCCGTAGGCATGTGGAGGGAGGGGATAGTTTGAGAACAGTCCTCAGGACTTGAGGGCAGCTTCCTAGAAATATGGTGCAGGCTGGAGATGGTGACCCTGTGTGCTGAGCTTTCTGTCCGGATTTTGTATCTGTGAGGCCTCTGAGCATCATCCACTGCAGCCAGGACGGGGAAGGGGCATGTTCCAGGGGTTGGAGGTTCCAGGTGACAGAAGAGGGCTCCTGCTTTATCTTCTTTGTTGAAATGGGACTGAAGCAGAAGCAGTCCCGATAGAGGCCATGGACACAGGTCTGGCCTTGCTGTCTGGGGATGAGCAAGCCTGTCCTACTCTCCTTTCCTTCCCCAGTGTGAGTCATTGGTGACTTACAACCACCCGGCAAGTGAATGCTGTAATGGCCCCTCCCTTTAACAACACATGGAACCCATCTCAGCCCTGAATGAAGAAAAATGGGCCAAAATCCGGGGTTGGAATTTGGGATAGAGTCTAAGGCCTGAGAGATCAGGTGAGGGTTAGACTTGAGAGACTGACTGGTCCCACTGGTTGGGAGTTCCCAGCTTCATGGAGGAGATGGTACCTGCTGCCATTCTGATCACAGGCATCAGCATGAATAAGGCTAACCTATGATAGGAGCAATGGATGGGGGAGGGAAGCCTCGGGAGGAGAAGCAGACAGATGGGGAGAGAGCAGGAAGCGCTGGGCATCGCTGACCTGGAGGTGGGCCTGGCGATGTGAATTCTCTCTCTAGAAAATCCTGGTGGCACTCAGTTATACTGCTGTGTGTGTCCCTGTGTGTCTGTGTGTGTTTGTGTTTCTCTTTGACAAAACGGGAGAGGTGGGATGAAAATGGGACAGGACATTTGGAGATGAGTGACTAATTTCCTGTTAATGGCTGGTTGCTTAGCAACCCAGATTCTTTCTGCCTGTTGCCCTCAAAATTGGACCGTGGAATCTTTAGTGTTAAAGCACCTTCCATGGAAATTCAGTCCTGTGAGCGTCCAGCCTGTCACTGCCCAGCCCTGCCCTGCTCCGCGGGGCTGGGTGACAGCATGGAGCCCAGTACACAAGAACGGGAGCCATAGGTGCACAGAGCCCCCCATCCTGCCGGCTCCTTCATAGACAACAGTGAACACAAGCTCATGCACATACCTGTGTTTATATAGCATCTGTGCACCCACACAAAAATGCAGAAGTCTGTGGCTGCTACACACATCCTATATAATAAAAGGCTAACAAAATTGTCCCCTTGGGAGTTCGACCAACCAGGAGTTTGACCGCTCGCTATGATGTGTGCTGACCACCAGGGTTTGGCATGGAACAAAGGAACCCCAGCTGGCAGCTGGCAAGTGGGGGAAGGAAAGCCGCTGCCAGCGGTGACAGCTGGGGGAAAGAAGGCCTTGATGGGCCCTGATCACCAGCCAGGCCTAGGGACTTTACCTGTGCACGAATTTTATGCACTGGTACCCTAGTCTACACTAATAAAAGACAAACATGCAATTGGTGTCACTCTGCTACACCCCAAGCCACACCCACCAGCCAATCAGAGTGACTATATGCAAATTAACCCAGGATGATGGCAGGCAGCCATGGAGCTGGAGCAAGCAGGAGGCTTGGTTGCCCCAGCATTGGAGGAAGCCAAGCTTCCTGCCTGTCTTGGCCAGCTGTAGCTTCCACTGAAGGAAACAAAGTTTCAATTATATAAGATAAATAAAACCCAGATACCTGCTTCCAGCCAGTCTCACTGAGAGTTTGGGTTGCTGGGGGCCGTGGCCAGCCTGCAAACAGCCATCAGCCCCTCACCCACCCAAGATGGCCAGGCACCCTAGTGAGGACTCCCACCCTGAAGGGGCTGTGGCCAGCCAGCAAACAGTCATCAGCCCCTCACCCAGGCTGGCCACACCCTCATGGGGTAAGGGTACCCACTGGGAGGCTTGGCCAGCCTGCAATCAGACATCAGCCTCTCACCCAGGCTGGCCAGCACCCCAGCAGGACCCCCCTCCCTGCAGGGCATGTGGCCAGCCTGAAAACAGCCCTCAGGCCCTCAACCAGGCTGGCCAGGCACCCCAGCGGGAATCCCACCCTGATCTGGGAGACCCTTCAGGGCAAACCAGTCGGCCTCCACCCATGCACTAGACCTCTCTCCTATATAATAAAAGGGTAATATGCAAATTGACCCTAACAGCAGAATGACTGGGAATCACTGGTCACTATGACACACACTGACCACCAGGGGGCATATGCTCAATGCAGGAGCTGCTTCCTGGTGGTCAGTGCACTCCCACAGGGGGAACTCTGCTCAGCCACAAGCCAGGCTGACGGCTGCCAGTACAGCGGTGGTGGTGGGAGCCTCTCCTGCCTCCTCAGCAGCACTAAGGATGTCCGACTGTAGCTTAGGCCTGCTTCTTGCTGGCAAGTGGACATCCTCTGAGGGCTCCCGGGCTGCCAGAGGGATGTCTGACTGCCAGTTTAGGCCTGATCCCCTGGGGAGCAGGCCTAAGCCAGCAGGTGAACATCCCCCAAGAGGATCCAGACTGCAAGGGGGCACAGGCTGGGTTGAGGAACGAGTGCACAAATTTTTGTGCATCAGGCCTCTAGTCCTAAATAATAGAAGGCTAATATGCAAATCGACTGAACTGTGGAACGATTAGTCACTGTGACTCACACTGACTACCAAGGGGGCAGATGCTCAACACAGGAGCTGTCCCCTGGTGGTCAGTGTGCTTCTGTGGGAGCAGGCCTAAGCAATCAGTTGGACATCCCCCAAGGGCTCCCGAGCTGTGGGAGGGCACAGACCAGGCTAAGGAACCCCTGAGTGCATGAATTTCATGCACCAGTCCTCTAGTATAACAATAAACTTGGTACTGTGCTACAAATGAAATAATTTCTCTATTTGGAATGCTAATTAATGGCTGTTAAATTTTATCATTTATTACTAACAATTCATTCAATTAAAAATTAAATATGGACCCACCGATGGACTAAATTTAAATAATTAAGCTAGTCTAAGTGGAGAGGGGCAGCGCTAGGGAACTGGGTTCTGCAAAGTGTCTGCATGTGAGAAAAGAACGCTGTGAATGGCCAGTCCTGAGGCTGCACATGATGCACAGACTCAGCCGCAGAGGTGAAGGCGAGCTCCAGTTCTCCAGGAAAGTGCCTTCTCACCGTGGATGAACCCTTGTAGAGCAGCTATCCCCATCCAGGGCAGACCAGGGCCGCCCACACACAGGGAGGGAGAAGGGATGCAAGCCACCTTTGTCATGGGGGCACGTTCAATCCTGCTCCTGGGCTCCAATCTTCCCAGCCCTGGACACTGACCTGGGATTCAGCACATAAGCCTTCCTGAACTTGACCCTTGCATGCCAGCCCTGTGGAGCCAGTCAACCCTATAAAGAGTTCAGAGCAGCTGCAACCATTCGGTTAGTAGTTTCTGACACCTGCGCTTCTCACCTTACCATGTGCACACAGAATTACTTAGGGATGTGGTCAAAAGGCGGGCTCGGATGAGCAAGGCTGGGTGGACCTGGGGGTCTGCATTTATAACAAGCCCATGCTGGTACAAAGGGTGCAGAGGCCCTTTCTCTTCCCTGGAGGCTCCAGTCTCCCAGCCACACGCTGTCCAACCCCACGTCTCCTGTAGCTCCTTGAGTGTGGAGCCCATCTGGCTGGCTGGGGGTGGGATGGCTTGAGCATTCCAACCTCCCAGTTGGTGCTGAGGGCCAAGCCTTCTGCTGGGGAGAAGCATGGAGAAGGGCAAGCCGATGTCCTTCCTCGTGGAGCTCACAGGCCCTTGGGTGAGAAACCACGAACAATCCCCATACGATGTCTGGTATGGAAGGACCTGGGGGGCGGGGCTTAGGAAGGGGTTGTGATCTTGACCCAGGTGTTCGATCCAGACCTCCCCAAGGAAGAAATATTTCACGGGAGACCAGAGGAGATGATTGAGTGTTGGTGAGGGGAAATGGGGAGGGGACCGCAGGAATGAGTTCTAACATCGAGAACATGTTCATAGGCCTGGAGTAAAAGGTGGCCATTTCTCCCCAGTAACATTGCTCAGAAGCATCTCTGAGACCCCCCCTCCACCAGACGAGAGGTCCCTCCTTCCTCTGAGAGTTTTGCTTTGCCCTTTTTTTTTGACATGCACCTTCCTCCCCTCTGATATAACACCTATGTGTGACCATGTTTAACTGTCACTATGGACCATTGCAGTCCTGAAGGCAGGAGCTGGCCAGCATGTGACCTTCAGCAAATCCAGACAAGCCCACAGCACAGGGGTGTGAGCATCACCCGGGCTCATACCTCTAAGGCACCTGGCATTGTGCGGGCATCCACCAGAGCTCAGTATATAGTCGCAGAACACAGGTCAGGGCTGAGATACACATTCTGGTCCAAACTCTCCAGTTCCCAGCTGTGTGACCTCAGGTCACGTAGCATCACTGGGAGGCCATCCCTCATCTGTAAAACAGGGGATAAAGCCAATGGATTGGATTTGAAGCTTTAAATGAGATGTTAATATATGTGTGTGTGTTTGCATGCGTGCGTGCGTGTGTGTGTGTGTGTCTAAAAACCACTTAGCACATAAATTCAGTGGTAGCTCTTACTACTCGCCATTAGTTGTCTACCTGGTGACTGGGAGGCAATGAGTCCTGACATCCTAAATGTGCTCTATGAGCCCCGCCCATCTCTGACTCGGAAACCCTTCACCATTTTTATGCTCAGATACCCTGGGAGGGTGCGGAAAGGTTTCCATTACCACATTCTTATTCCTGGAAGCCAGAGTCGCTCATTAGCTCTGCCCACCTCTGCAATCAGCGCCGCAGCGACCATCCGAGGTCTGCAGGCGCCGTGTGCTTCCCTTAATCTCCCAGACGCATTCAATTGCATCCGGAAGAGTTTGATGTTCTTTGCGTTTTGCAGCATCTTATTTAAGTGAAAACTTATTTAATTGAGAGATTTCCGGTGAGTCTGTCCTAAGCTGGAAAAGGGCGGTGTGAGGGGAAGCATGGGCCGCCCACTCCCTGTTTTTGGAAGCATTTGCTGCAGGTATGAGAAACATAAAGAGGGACCAAGTGCCAGCCCTTGAGAGGTGTTGATGGAAGATAACAAGGATCCTATTAAGTGAGCCCCTGGGAAAGTCTTGGGGGGAGCCTTTGGAGTATAAATTATCCCCCCCTCCAAGTCCTGGCACCTCGTGATGGGAGGCTATGGAGGCAGGAAGGAGATTTGGGTGGAAAATCCCACCCCTCCGCATGGGGGTGTTCCTTCTGCCTCGCTTGAATGTGAAGGGCAGTTTCAACACACTCTGTGGCCTCAGGAAGGAGGACATCCCATTCACATACCAGGGGAGCCCAGGAGCTTCAGAGGGAAAAGGATGTTGGAGACATCGTCCCTTGAGGGAAAATGCAGAGGATTCTGAGGCAAAAGACCTACGGGAAGGACCCTGAGGCTGGCTCCCAAGTGTCTACCTACTCAGCCAGCCTCTTACGGCCACTGCCACGTGGCTACAAGTAAGGGGCCTCCTTGTGTCTGTGGCCTCCAGGACAGCTCCCCAAGTGCGGAGGCATGAATGGTAATCGCAGCAGTGAACAGGGATGTGGAGCCTACGACCAGCATGGCACTCCACCCAGTGCTTTTCACTTCGTGTGCTGGTGTCGGCAGTATCCCCACCTCCATTGTACAGATGAGGAAACTGAGACCAGAGAGGCTAAGCAACATGCCCAAGCTCTCCCGGCTAGGAGGTAACAAAGGCAGTTCAAGCGCCGTGCAGCGCCGCCTCCTGGGACAGACACCCACAGCTGGACACCCAAGGGGCTCCCCAGGCTGGGCCCTATGCCTAGACTCCCCTGGGCCTCCTGCTCAGCCACTTTGTGTAAATCTCTCCCATTGAGAAGATTTAGATCTACTGCATCCATAAATAAGAGAAAAGATGCGGCTTTCATCTCTCCCATACAGAATCTCCAAAAGAACCTTCCAGAACGCTTACAGGAAGGATGTCAGTCAACAGAGATATGCTCCTAATTAGGCAGAAATAAAGGGGGAAGCGAGACTGTCCCAGTTTCAACAACTGGGTAAATCAAGAGAATCCCCACTTCTTAACGGATAAGAAGAGGTTCAAGAGAAACTGGTCGCTGGGCGGGCAGGGTTTTGTGTGTTTGCTTAAGGTCATTGCTATCTTTTCTGTGGACATTTTCCCTTTGTTCATCTAGATCTGATTGAGGCTCTGAGCTGTGATGCAGCGTCTAAGAGCTGCCTGTGCTTCCGCCTCCCTCCCTTCCCACAACGCTCCTCAAAACAAGAAGTTACACAATTGCTTAATAAGTGTTTCCCGACCCCATGACCAGCTCTGCCTGAAAATCTTTCTCCCAGCTGTGCTCCACAAGGAACTGGGAAACGCAGAACATTTGGGCTGGAAAAGACCTCAGAAACTCCTTTGCCCTCCCTGTCTCACCCTTCCCTCCCCACCAACCAGCCCCAGATTTTATACCGAAGGGGCAGGTGCCCACCAAGAGCACAGGGTTGGTGAGAGACCCAGCCAGTCTGGAAGACAATCTTCTCCCTCGCAGGCCAGGTGCCTCTCCCTCAGCCTTTGCAGGTGGAGAGGGACCAGGAAGCCTGTTAAAAACACATTCCAGCTCTAACCAGTTTGGCTCAGTGGATAGAACGTCGGCCTGTGGACTGAAGGGTCCCAGGTTCGATTCCAGTCAAGGGCATGTACCTTGGTTACAGGCACATCCCCAGTAGGGGGTGTGGAGGAGGCAGCTGACTGATGTTTCTCTCATCGATGTTTCTAACTCTCTATCCCTCTCCCTTCCTCTTGTAAAAAATCAATCAAATTTATTTAAAAAACACATTCCATTAGCAAACCCAGGGAACCCCTCGTTCTGAAAGCCGGGCCACTGCACACAGTCCTGGAGAAAATAAGTGTGGTTAGTGCTGTCATGCCATTCTCCATTAGACCCCGCATGGACAGGGAGAGCATCGCCGGTCTCCCCTCAGGGTTGGGACAGTCTCCTGTCCTCAAGTAAGGGAAAGGAAGAAATTGTATTGGCTAAGAGCCTACTGTGTGCTCAGGATTTTTGCCTCCTTTAATCTCAGTAAATCCATGAGCAGGGTTTTTGTTTGTTTGTTGTTTTCCAATTCTGTTTTTCTTGATGAATCAACTGAGACTCGTGAGCAGTTAGTTAGGCGACTTGCCCCTAGTCACACAGCAAGTGAGCAGCTGAGCTGAGTTTCAAAAACAGGTCATTCAAGGCTCAGTTTGAGGCCCTTTCCGCCAGCTCAAAGGTCCTGGGGACCCGTGGACTGCAGAACTGTCCTCCGAAGGAAAAGGGGAGCTTAGTAGGAAGCACACGAGGCTTTGTGGTCAGGAGGCCTGACTTGTGACTCCCCATGAGGCAGACCTGCCTCTGCCACTTCAGCACAGTGTCCTGCAAAGAGTGGTAGCTCAATAAGTATTTGATGAATAAATAATTATTATTATGTCTGACAAAGGGCTTACATGCAGGCTATATGTAAAGAACTCCTAAAACTGAGTATTAGAAGACAATTTATTTAAAAAAAAAATAGGCAAAAAATGTTAACAGACAGTTCACCAAAAGGCGATGCAAATGGCCCATAGGCACATGGAAAAAGTGTGCAGCATGGTCAACTATGAAAAAAACTAAAGGCCCAGTGCACAAAATTTGTGTACTAAGGGTGGTTGGGGGGGGGGTGGTCCTTCAACCCGGCCTGTGCCCTCTCGAAGTCTGGGAGCCCTTAGGGGATGTCTGACTGATGGCTTAGATCCATTCCCTTCAGGAAGCAGACCTAAGTCGGACATCCTTAGCACTGCTAGGGAGGTGGGAGAGGGTCCCACCACTGCCACTGCGCTCGCCTGCGTTGAGCCCAGCTTCTGGTGCACTGATCACCAGGGCGTAGCTCCTGGGTTGAGCATCTGCCCCCTAGTGGTCAGTGTGCATCATGGAGACCAGTCGTTTCACCATTTGGTCGATTTTCATATTAGCCTTTTATTGTATAGGATACGAATTAAAACCATAATGAACTATCACAACACATGCAGCAATTAAGAAACTTAAAAGGCTGACAACCCAAAGTGCTAATGAGGATGCAGAACAGCTGGGATTCTCTTCCACTGCTGATGGGAGTGCAAAATGGTCCAGCCACCCTGGAAAAGGTCTGCATTTTTTTATAGAAGGACACACACATTAACCCTCCGACCCAACAAGGCCACTCCTAGGTATTTACCCAAGAGAAGGGAAAAGACATAATTTCAAAAAGATGTACAAAAACACTCATAGTAGCGCTGTTCATAATTACTCAAAACTGCAAACGACCCAGCTGTTTTTGAATAACAGAATTGTTAACTAAATTGTGATATGTATACATCCTGTAGATGCTGCTCAACAGCAGGAGATAACTACTGATCCATGCAACAACATGGACGAACCTCCAAACATACTGAATGAAAGAAACATTGCTCAAAAAGGGACACACCAACTGATTCCATTGATACAGATTTCTAGAATAGGCAAAACTCATGTGTGGTGTGAAATATCAGAGCAGTGGTTGCCTGGGAGTTTGAGGGGGGTTAATTGAGAAGGGGAAGAAAGGAACTTCCTGGAGAGATGGATGCTTTGTATGCTGACAAGGCTTTGGGTCACGCAGCTGTAGACATTTGTCAGCGACAAGAGATGCATGCTGGAGTGGTTAGGGCTGAATTGCACTGACGTCTGCCATTTACTTTCAAGTGGGGAAAAACCAAGATGATTGAAAGAAGGGCAAGGGATGGGGTGATGGCTAAATGTGTGAAAAAGACAAAGGGAGCACAATGCAAATTGTGGGATCTAGGTAGGGGTATGTGGGTGTCCACTATGCACCTTTTCTGTTGCTTAATACTTTTCGTAATAAAATCTCGTAGTATTATGGAGAAGAAGACTTGGATTCCACTCCTGGCTCTAATGCATATGGCCTCCAAGGACCCTTGCTCTCCCCTTGCCCACCTGTACAGCCTCATTCCTCCCCACACCTCACTCCACATCTCTCTCCACGCTGTGGTACCAAGTACCTTCTTTTTTTACTTCCTTAAACTGACCACGTACCTCCTGGGGGCACAGGATCTGTCTCCTCTGAAGACTCCCCGGCCTTTTTCTTCCCAAATAACGTCTCAGACCTTCATTCAAGCAGCCTTTCTCTGGTACCTTCTTTCTCTGCCACCCGCACCCACCCTCACCCCTACCCTAGGTCTACTGTTTTAGTTATTGGAGAAACATAATCCTTTATGTCAGAGCACTTACTATCCAACCCTTGCCCCATGAGACTGACATGATGACAACCAGACCAGGTCCATTTGGACTCCCCAAGGCACACTCACACCCAGCGCAGAGCGCATGCTCACGGAGTCCCTGCAGAATAAATGAACTCTGTAAGTCAGCCTTGGGGGAAAGGCACAGCCTTCCTTCCTGGTCCACTTTCCTGGCCATCAGTGAGAAGCTGGCTGAGGAGACGCCTGCCTTTGGCACAGGGCCGTTTCAGAATAAATATTCGGAAATAGCATGTTTTTGATTCAGCATTCATTAGTGTTTGAAAACAACATTAATGAATCCTGTAGAAAATATGATGCATACTACTTCCACGGAAATTATTCACATCGTTCAAGAAAAGAATTTCAGTGAGAAAACTGATGCTGCTTTGTAGCCACCAGAATGTTCCCAGTTGGGCATTCTGAAAAGTAGCCTGAAGGATGAGAGGAGGCTTTCTAATCTTTCATCTCGTACAATTCAGAGGCCATTAGAACCACTAAGCTCACTCACTGTTCTTATCTCATTTCTTTCAAATCAGTAAACTTATCCTCCATTCTTTGTAGATGATCAAAGTGTGGCTCAGACAGGTAGGGTGACTTGCCCAAGGCCACACAGCAAGCTGATGACAGAGTGCACTTAATCCATCCAATTAACAGTGAAAGGAACCCAAGTTTTGCCACCCTAAAGCTGCTTTTTGGGAGGTATTGATTTTAAGCTCTTTATTAAGGAAAAAAAAAAAAAAGACAAAGAAACGTTGACCCGCCCCCTTCCCTGTCCTAGACATTCAGACAGAGAAACCTCCTTCCGGAAGGAGATCTTAGGTGTCACCTTAGCCTAATGTAAATTAAGTAATCAGAGGGCTCCAGGCAGGGGCCTAGTAGCTAGATACCCCATGTCCCATGGTTTCTGAGTTGCCGAGCAAGGATTTTCTTGCCATGTATGTTCTTCTCTTCCTCAACGCCTTGTAAATCTCCCATTCTCACTTCTGAAATCTAAGGTCTCATTCCTGTCCCCCACCTTGTCTTTTTTATCCAAAAATGTCTTATGCACCCAGTGCTGTTTCGCTGCCTTGGGAATTTTCATGGCTTTGTGAATTCTCCATGCCCATGTATGAAAACTTCCATTTTCTCCTGTTAATCTGTCTCTGTTAAACTGGTAAGTAGTCCAGCCAGAAGAACTTGGGAGGTGGGAGAAAAAGTATTCACGGTGTTTATCCCGCACAATAGAATGCCTCCAGAGCATGTACGCACTCGTCCTGTGTGTGGTACTATGCCAGGTGCTGGGACACAGTGACAGTAAAATGCAGCTGCCTCTCTTTCCTAGTTTGCCACCCCTGCTCGGCCCCACCTCTTTCTGTCCAGCGAGGCAGGATAGAAAGCAGTTAGGGAACAGTCTCCACAAGTGGAATAAGGAAGTGGGAGCAGGCAGCACAAGCCCATAAGGCCCTAGGTCCTCTCATCAGAATCTCCACTTCCAGCCATGATCAAAGGGAAACAGGAAATCCCTGCAAGGACTGACTAAAACCCGATCAATCCAAGATGAAGGGAAATTTGACCAGAGAATGCCCCCAAAGCTCACTGTATCATCATTATAATGAAAACTGACACCACAAGTAACAGGGAGGCCGAGGAGGACTAATCCCCTGACACTTCTCTTAGGAACAAGACCCCCATCCCAACCAGAAGCAGAGACAGACTTTGATGCCACAGAGTTCAGGAACAACCTGGAGACACAAAATCCCAAGAACTGACTGACCCAGCACGCAACTCACTCTCAAGTCCGCTTGCGTCCACTCGGAACACACTTCCGCTTCTTTTATGGAAGTGAGACTGGCAACCAGGAGGGCAGCAGCTGCTCCACCTCTGATCTTGTCTCTGGGCACTGGTGTCCTAGCCTCTTTTTCTCTACCTGCACAAAACACGCTTTTGCTCTCACTGGACTCATTCTTGAATTCTTTCCTGTGCAAGTGAAGGGCCGGGAGGTCCTGGACCATGTGGGGCAGGGCCAGCCTCAGCACAGAACCAGTCAGTGAGTGTAGGATCTTCTTTCTACTTGGACCAGAGCAGGGAGAACCTGTCACCGTGTGTGCCTTGGTCTGAGTTCTTCAGAAACAGACTCTAAGACAATGATGTCAGGACAGGGAGTTTCATCAAGGGGTGATTCCCCCCCCACCAAACCACCTGCAAACAAGAGACAACATAAGAAAAGGAAAGAAGCCAACACAGGGAACAGTTGCTGTGTCCCCACTGGGACCTGACCACACTGGGTGGCTCTGGGAGACTGTCCGACACACCTCAGAGGTGGGTGTCTATGACCACCTGCCATTCATAATGGCTCCTGGCTCTGCCCCGGGGTAATTTCCTGACACATCTACTCTGCAGAAGCGCCCACGTGTGATTCTTCCGAGGCCAGAGAAAGCCCTCAAGCATGTCCACTCGTGCTTGCAGGAAGGGGCCATCACTATGTGTGGAAATGACGTGGAAAGGGGCACGCTAGCAGGTGGGGCACCGACAGCACCGGCTGTGCCAGGGCAGTGCCATTTGGCCAGAATCCGGGAAGCCCAGCTGCAAGCACTTTGGCTGCTCTGTGCCATCCTGTGGCCAAACTCCCGCTGCCCCAGTCAAAGTGCAGGCACCAGGCCTGGCAGAGCGAGGGGCTCGGCCCTGGCCTCTGAAGGACCCAGCCCTGCCTAGCAGTTCAGGCTCCTCTCTGCCTCCCTGCTGGTGGCCCCCGGGGCATTCCCTCTGACCTTACTGCTCCTGGAAACAGAAGGGCTGCCCACCTCTCTCCCGGACCTGCGGATGCCTCTGGGTTACACCACTAGTCACAGCTGACTCTCGGGATGTTTGTGTACCTGCCTCGGCTTCAGGGACGAGGACGCTGTCTTTTTCTTTCAGGTGAATCCCCTCGGCTCTGTGCTTATCAGGCCTTCTGTAAAGGTGCAACATGTGTTTGACAAATAGGGATGAATTAATGAATAAATACATGGATAATGAATGAATGAATTCATGTTCCCCATTGAAAAATGGAGCTTGTGAACCATTTCCCCAGAAGAAAGTCACTGAGGTTGAGAACACTGTCTCCCGAAGCAGAAGGAAATCTCCCATCAGACCGAAGTCCCCTGGGTAGGAGCGGTCTCCTCACTCAAACAGGGGCACTACTGGGGCAGGGCTGTGTCCCCCTCAGACTGGGGCTCCCTGAGGACAGGACTGTGTCCCCCTCAGACTGGGGCTCCCTGAGGACAGGGCTGTGTCCCCCTCAGACTGGGGCTCCCTGAGGGCAGGGCTGTGTCCCCCTCAGACTGGGGCTCCCTGAGGGCAGGGCTGTGTCCCCCTCAGACTGGGGCTCCCTGAGGGCAGGGCTGTGTCCCCCTCAGACTGGGGCTCCCTGAGGACAGGGCTGTGTCCCCCTCAGACTGGGGCTCCCTGAGGACAGGGCTGTGTCCCCCTCAGACTGGGGCTCCCTGAGGGCAGGGCTGTGTCCCCCTCAGACTGGGGCTCCCTGAGGACAGGGCTGTGTCCCCCTGTGACTGGGGCTCCCTGAGGACAGGGCTGTGTCCCCTCCCCGACTGATGCCCCTCCAGGCATGGGCGCATCCTGCAGGGCAGGCAGCCCGTGAAGGCCAGTCTTTCCCATCAGCAGGTTCTCCTGTGCTGAGCTCAGAAAGCCCTTCCTGTGTTCGGTTGATGAACATTTGTAATGTTTTAATCCTGCATGTGTTGAGGATTCATAAATGCAAGGAGGCAGAAAAAGATAAAGACAACAGGGAAAGAAAGGGCAAGTGGTGGCCCAGTCCTTCCCCGCAGGCCGCCCTCGGCATGCACAAAGCCTCAGGAATAACGACTTCGGAGCCGCTAAGTATTTTAAATGCTGGACTTTTTTCCTCCTCAGAAGCACACCACAACTACTTATCACAACGCAGAAGCTGAAGCTGGGTGGGAGGTGATTAAGTTTGATTCTGGATTGGGGATGAGCGGAGAGGAAAGGAGGTGGAGGTGGTGGGCAGAGGTGAATGGGCAGTGGCAGGGGACCAGCAGATGGGACCCCACGGCCAGCATCTCATGGGGGCAGAGAAGAAAGGTCACCCCCCAGGACAGATGCCTGGCCTGGCGTACAGTACTTTTCTCTAAGCAACTTCGAGCTTGTTGCTTCTGTCCTCACCAGCCATCACATCTGGGGACCGGTAGCTGTAGCCGAGGAAGGTGCAAATGGCAGCCTTTTGCCCCACAGGTAATGCCAAGGCTTTGGGAAGAGTAGAGGGGAGACCTCTAGGGCTGGTGTCCAGATGACTGTCTCCTCCTCCAAGCAGGGGGGAACTCTCCTTCAGGGGGCCATGCCTGAATTCTCCTCCCACTGGTTTCAAGGATTGGTGGTTCACACATCAGCTAATTCATACGAAGATTGTAGCAACCGATCTGTTCCTTCCTTCGGGTTTGTTTTACCCCGGCTGCATCTTGTAAAGGGGGGGAAGAATAGGTGCTATTATTCCCGCTTTTGTTGAAGGAGATTGAATCTGGGTGGCCAGCAAATTGTCCAAAGTCTTCTCTCCTTCGGAAGATGAAGCAGGGCCCTGGCTGGTGCGCTCAGTGGTTAGAGCATCTGCCAGCACACCGCAGGGTCACAGGTTGGATTCCCAGTCACGGGCACTTAGCGAGGTTGCAGTTTTAGAACTGCATGAGGAGGCAACCAATCGATGTTTTTCTCTCTCTCCCTCCCTCCCTTCTTTCTACTCTCTCTAAAAATAAATGGGGAAAAATATCGTTGGGTGAAGATTTACCAAAAAAATAAAAAGAAAGAAAGAAAAGAAAAGATGAAGCAGAGAAAAAAGTCCCAGATATCTGGGCTTCTAGGCAGCCCTTGTCTGTTTCACCGGCACTGGCTTAACCGATGGGTGTTTCCATGGTGAGAAACAGGGGTGAGGGCCGGGGCTTGAGGAAGCCAAACACCTGACCCGGCCCATCCTCCCAGCGCAGGCAGGCATCCCTCACTCCCCGAAGCCTCGCTCACTGCCCCAGCCTCCTGCGCCCTGCTCCCTGCGGCCCCTGCTATCGGCACCTCCCTGGACCCTTGGCAACATTAATGTCACGCTTGCCCATATGTCAGCCCGAGCATGGTTGCTTCAGGGTGCACATCTGGCCTCTTCAATGAGCTCTTCGGGGCCAGCTGTTATGTCTCTTACTTCTTACACATCCTTCCCAGGGCCCAGCGTGGTGCTGGGCACAGGTGGGAATGGATGGAATGATGTCATAATAATAATGGCCGGCATTTATGGAGCACTTACTTTGCATCAGGTACTGCTGTAAGAGGTTTATGTACATTAACTCATTTAATCCTCACAGCACCCCCATCTATGGATGTCATTATCCTCCTCCCCGCCGTGCACACGGGGAGCCGAGATATAGGGAGGTTAAGTAAGGTGCGCATAGTTATGTAGCAGGTAAATGACAGTTTGCCATTTGTCTCCAGAGCCCTCACTCTTAAATGCGACATTATATTGCCTTTCAGCAAAGGAACCATGCACGTGTGCTCACCTCTGCAAATGGCCTATTTGCTCATCCATTCATTCATTCGTTCATTCTTAAACTTGCTCCCATTGATTGAGGGCCTACTGTGCCCAGTGCATGGTGCTAGTGTTCTACACACAGCTCTGCCTCACACTTCCAAACTGCAAATGCGATGCTACTATTACCTCCATCCAGAGCTGAAAGAGACCGGGTTGCTTCCGAGGGGCACTCGGCTGCGTAGTGGTAGGGATGGGGTTTCAGCCCAGGCCTGCTCTGGGTGGTCCCAAGGCCCGAGCTGTTTCCCCTGAGCTATCCTGCATCTCAGCTTCAATTACTCCGTCACCCCCTCGGCCCAGCTCAGAGCCCAGCACAGAGGGAAGAGCGAGCAGGAGCCAACAGCCTCTGGAGCCTCAGGCAGCGGAAGTGGTGAGAACGAAGCCGACTCTGGGCACCTCCGTGGCCTCTGTCGTCCCAGACCATATGGCCACTCTAGGCTGACTCCAGTGATGGCCATTCTCCAGCATATACGGGAATCAGACAAGATAATATGTGTGACCAGGTCACAGATGGCTCACAGTGTCCTCAGATGGGTGAGATACTACTTCGTTTCCTATTAGCTGATTAGAGCTCTATCGTGTGCTGCTGTTCTGTGGGTAATGGGGGGGGGGGGCGCTAAGTTTCAGCACAACACAGTAATCTAGGGCTGATTCAATGATTTAAACAGATTTTTAAAGGAACCACACAGAGTTTTTTAGGACAAAGTGCTGGCCTCTCAATTTTCTACCCCTACTTTGTCCCTTGATGATGCTGAGGATGCGCTGAAGCCTGTCCTTCTCTGAGCTCTCTAGATAACTCCCCACCAGACTCACCAAATTTAAGGCAAACAGAAACCTCTGCGCTCCACCTTAGGCACAGAGGCACCCTCTGCTTGGAGACCCAAATTCATGCCCTCTCGTAACCACACCCCATGCCCAGGTAACCTCAGCGCAGCCAGCCCACATGGGGGGTGGGGTGGGGAGGGGTGGGGGGGGGTGGGCAGGAGCGGCCTGGGAGAAGGTGATCTTCTTGAGTCCTCTGCCAGCTGTTGGAGTCTCCTGCCTCAGCCCAGCAAGCCTTTCTCCTTGGGGAGAGAGATCAGATGCAGGTCTCATTACCCACCCACCATCTCCTGCTCCCTCCTCCTCCAATAGCCCCAGGATGAGAATTAAAGCTCCTATGGGAGCCCATGAGCGAGTCCCCCAGGCCTGCTAACATGTACTGGGCACTTATTCTGCCCAGCCTGCCTCACGGCTACTCTGCAAATGAGGCCGTGCTATCGCCCCTGGGTGCAGATGAAAAGCTGGAGAAGTTAGTAGCCCAGGGTCGCAATGCCTGAACCATGATACGAACCCCAGTTGAATCGCCAGCCCCTCTAGACCACGGAGTCTCTGTTCGAAGCAGGCCCAGCCTCTCCTGCGCTGGGATGACAAGCTCACTCAGGGCCCTGCCTTGGAGGAGGAAGGCTGCGTGAGAATGCCATTTAGTGGGGAGATTAAAACACGTTGATTTTATATTTGCAAAACAGCATCCCCATCACAAATGAGACAGGTATTGCAAACTGTAAACCCTAAACAAGGTAATGGATGATGGTTCTTATGGAGACATCCATTCTTACTGCGAAACTGAGGAAGGCTGTTCCTGTCCACTGGAACCAAGAGTAGAGTCAGACCTGGGTTCGAATTCTACCTCAAAAGCTTTGGCTAGTCACTCCCCCAACCTGGGCCTCAGTCTCCTGCTCCAAACTATGATGATAATGGATTTCTACATGTCTCTGCAGGTCACCAAGAACTGGGAGCCCCTGTTGACACCCCCCCTCACGGTTCAAACCAGGTCTGGTCCAGGATGCCAGTGCTCAGGAGTCAGGAGTTTAGGTCTTGCTTGGTGTCTCATGTCCACTCTGGCACAAGTTCCTGCATGGTCCACCCTGAGCCATGGGCTCTGTGCAACGCCCTCTCTGCCCCTCCAGCCCACAGAGGCCCTGCATCCCTGATGCGCCAGCTCCGGGTGAGCTGAGGCTGGCACCTGCTGTCTGCCCACAGAGCCCTCCCTGCCCTTCCTTTTTATAAGCTGGCACAGGGCAAGGGGTTTTACGTGTATAACGAGGTGACAAGGGCATCTCCAGTGAGAGCACTCTGCACGGGCTGTCAGGCCTGGTGTGGGCACCTACGGAGAGTGAGAGAGGAACGGCACAGGTGCAGCTCGCTAACAGTAATACAGTGCATTTACTGCGCACCTGCCACGGGCCAGGTGCTGCTCTGCTCATTATGGGGAATGACTCACCCACTCTCCTAAGCCAGTCTTTGAGGTGAGTTCTAGTTTCACCCAGCGAGGTTATGGGGCAATCAGGTGGGAATTGCTCAGGCCCAACCTGGCATAGAGAAACCACTCCTATGGGAGCCAGAGGGCACTGAGTGCAGGAAGTTGGTCGCTCCGATGATGGGGGAGCTGGGAAACCGACAGGAGAGAGTGAGACAACCTGGAGACTAGCGCCAGCAGCACCCACTGCCAGCCAGGCCTGAGGATGCAGGAGTGATGGTACCAAACCTAGGGCTGGGGCCACCTGGAACATCATGAACCTAAGGAGGCTAGAACCACAGGGAAGGCAGATGCTGCCGGAAATACCACCCAGAGGGGAGGAACACTCTGCCTTCTCCCTTCCTCCCGCCCTCCAATCTCCAAGAGGGCTTGCTATTGGTGAATCCAGAAGCCAGTCAAACTGAGGAAGGATCCTGAGAAATGCAGCCTACAGGGATGAGTCCCCACAATGGAGGGAGCAGGGAGGGGCAGGGAGGCAGCCTGGGTCTAACCCAGGCCTGGCATGAACCCTGCATGGCCTGCATCCAGCTTGAGCGCCCTGAGTGTCCTTCCTCTAGAAGGGGAGAGAAGACCTGTACCTCTAACCACTGCAGACAGAGAATAGACAAAGACTTTGGGGGACAGACCAATAGCTGAGCATGGAGGTTGCAGGTGGAGGGCGGGAGTGGGGTTTAGGACCGACATATACCTGCAGGTCTATGGGCCACACAGGTACCAGTGCTAGCCACAGAAGTAGAGGAGGAGGCCACAGTGAGGCCACACTCCCAGGATGCTCAGCACCTCTCTGAGATATGAGGCTGCGGGAAGTGATGAAGGAACTTGGGCCATGACCCCAGGAGGCACCAGGCAGTCCAGGGGAGAGAGAGGCAGCCAATTAATTCGATGCACTGCTGAGCAGATGCCACAGTGAGCAACTGGGGCTCAGTCCTGCTGGGAACCTCTGTGTGGACACACCTCTGGGTTGTTCCACCCCAGGGGAAAGGAAGCTGGGGAGTGTATCCCCCAGTCCCCATGCCTCTGACCTTACATCCCAGGCGCTTACAGCCCACACCACACAGGCCATGGTACTCATGGGGACATGAATGGGGCTCCAACAACCCCACTGGTTGGAGATGGCAGGGGTCCTTAGTTACCCCATCTAAAGGGGCAACTAGAAGAGATTTGGACTCCAGGAAGTGGAGGGGTCAGACGTGACTGGGATAAACTTACTGAAAATCTGAAAGAATTCTAGAGAATTCCTCATTCCTCCCCTCTCCTCCCCACTTAAGTTGACCATCTCTCATAACCTGCAGGAAACCATGAGTGCTGAAGGGAGGTGGAGACTGTGGGTCATTCTAATAAAAATCAAATTCCCTCCCCTCCCCCACCATCCAACCCAGTCACTCTCCTCACACCCAGGCTGTTGTGCCCCAAATGTGGGCTCTACACCCACTTTCTAGAGAGATGTTTTGAGTCTAAGTCTGGGGAGAGAAGAAGGTTCGTGGGGTAAAGACAAGAACTCAACCTCAGAGAAAAGGCGGGAAAGGATGGGTGGGTGGGAAGAGATCAACCAAAGAGCTTGTATGCACATACACGTAATGCATGGACACAGCCAATAAGGTGGTGAAGGCTGGGGTAGGGGGCAGGGCTGGACTAGTGGAGGCCAGTGGCGGGGGGAGGGCAACATCTGTAACACTTTCAACAATGAAGATTTTTTTTAAAAAAAGAGCCTCACTCCAGTCTCCTTTCTTTCCTGTGCAAGAAAGGGCTTCATCATGGTGTAGGACCAGGTTCCCTCACCTCCCTTTGCTCGCCCATCCTCCTCTTCCCACCCCCAGTTTGTTGCTTCAAAGACCTGGATGCGCTGCCTTTTATCTCTACTTCAAGTATTCTGAGTTCTAATTAAGTTTATTTCAGTCCTCTGATTTGAGAAGCCTTATCAGGAATACTTAACCTGCGCAAATAATACATGGAGCTGCAGCGCCGGCCCAGCATGCTAATTGAACTTCACCCTGGAGCGCAGCGCCAAGCAGCCCAGTCTCCAAGAAGCTCTGAGAGAAGCGGGGAAAGAGGGTGCCATCTAAGGACAAGAGCGGAACTGGCCTGGCCCTCTGTGACCGGAAGCTCTGGGTCACTGGCAGCTGAATCGCTCTGCAACTGGGGTTTGATGAGCTGGGAGTGAATCTGGAGGCTTGCTGCACCCCAGGCGTCTGGCTCTGCCCACGGGCCCGGCCCAGCTCCATGGGCTGTGCTCTGTACAGCACAGAACCTGGCTTCTTGGGGCTCGTCTGGAGGGCAGGGGGAAGGGTTGGCCAAGAATGACCAAGAGATGGCCTGGCCGGTGTGGCTCAGTTGGTTGGGCATCATTCTGTGCACTGAGGGGTTGCCAGTTCCCTTCCCGATAAAGGCACGTGCCCAGGTTGCAGACATATGAGAGACAGTGGATCAGTGTTTTGCTCTTCATGATTCTCTCTCCCAAAAAAAAGAAAAATCAGTAAAAAAAAAAAAAAAAAAAAAAAATGACCGAGAGAAACAAATCTGACCTTGTTGTAAGTGACTTGTGAGGACTTTCACAGGAGGCTGGGCAAGAAGGAAAGGACCAACCTGTGACTGCCAGTCCCTCCTTGCCCAGTAACTGGCTCAGGCCAGTCCTCAGGCAAGTCCTGTTCACACAGGGTTGGACCAGCTAAGGGCTTAGGCCTTGTGCCCGCAGCCCTTGCTCTGAAGCCCTTAGGACCACGGAGGCTGAGTGGAGCTCCAATCCCAACACCTCTTCATCGCAGCAGCTGCCAGGCATCTGCATCCCACGCAGCGGGAATCACAAGAGATTACATCTGTGAGAAGCAGGAGATGCTGTAGCTAAAAATTAATGCAAGCTACAGGGCTGGGTGATTTCTCTGCTTCCTTCCAAGTCGAACAATCTCAGCTTCCAAAACTCTAGCCACAGGACCCTGGGTCAATGGTCTCTCTCTGGCCCCAGAGTCACAGGCCCCTGAATGAATCGCAGTTCACTTCTCAGCCATGTTTCTCTGGGGTCCGGGCAGATGAGTCTACAGAACACCCTGCCTTCCTCCTGCCACACACGTGTCCCAAGGATGTGGGCTGAGCTGGTGCAGGCGGTGGAGGGAGAGCTTGGGGACATTCCAAAGAGACCGTCCTTAGAGTTGATCACAGTCCGAGGTTCCCAGAGCCCACACTGCCAGAGCCCTATCCAGAGCAACCCGGACCTGTGAGTGCGTGAGGAGGGGCTGTGGCAGAGAAGCCAACGTGAAGGTAGGGTAATCAGGGAAGACTTCCTGGAGGGAAGGTGCAGGAATCCACTGAAAGAGTAAAGGAGTCAAGACTGAGTGGGCAACATGTCCAGATGGGGCCCCACACTGACAAGTTCTCATATCCTGGAAAAGAGGAGAGACGGGGCACGGCATGCCTGGCACACCTGGCTCGCCTGGCCCAGCTGGGTTCTCCCCACCCTTACAGGAGCTGCGGCCAACTCCTCTGAACTCTGAAGCGGGTCTAAGGGGCTGAGCGTTGCTTCATCTCTTTACGAAGATGCTGGGGAAGCAGTTAAACCAGGTTCACTCTGAATTTTTGTTTTTTTTAATCAAGGGGGTCGGACTAGATCCCCTTGTCTGAGAGACAAATGAAGGCAGAAGGGAAAGTCATGGAGGCTCATTGGCCAGACTGGGGTGCAGGAGAGAGGGAGGTCAGGCACAGACAGCAAGACCGAGGCTGCAGCTGGGTCCCCGCCACTCACGGCTCTTTCTCCATCTCCCAAGCCTAGTGCAGAGCCAGAGAGGACAAGAGGTGGCAGAGAGAGCTGAGCTGGGCATTGTCTATTTGCCAATCTGTGTCTGCCCCCATCTCCTCTCCCTCTTTGTATCTCCTCTCCCTCTTTGCAGGACCCCGCAATGGATTGGCCAATGAAGACATCAACGAGAGATCAGAGGGAGAGGAAAGAATGCGATCTCACCCTGGGGATCATGGCTCCTGTCAGGCGGGCCTCTCCACACAACCCACTCTGCCTCTGGGTCCAGGGGACTGCTCCTCCCCCGGGCCCTTCAGGTCTAGGGTCTGGAACGGCCTTGCTATAGTATTTCTAGGTCCTGTGGAGTCCCCACACCCTGCTGACACCTTTAAAAGGACCCTTTATTACACTCTCTTCAAATTGCCCAGTCTGAATGTGACATCTGTATCCCGCCAGCCCCTGGGCGCAAGCCTGGGGATCCCAGGCCTGGGGGTGCTTCATGGAGCCACACTGTTGCCTCAGTTACACTCTTAAGCCCATGCCCCGCTTCAGCTCTCCTGGGCATTATTTCCAAAATTCAGACTCTACCCTTTGAGTCTGTACCTGGCAGCTCACTGGCGAGACTGCCCCTCACATTACAAATGCAGGCACAATGCAATCACAGCTATATATATAAAAGTCAACTGGCCAGTAGCTATGATGTGCACTGACCAGCAGGGGGCAGACGCTCAACGCATGAGCTGTCGAGCTGTGGTGACTTGGCAGCTGTGGTTCTCAGGTGTTGCACCCAGAACCAGAGAGGAGGGAGCCCGATTCTGGGGTGCGTCACTCAGAACCACCCTCTCACAATCCAGGACCCCCTCAGGGGATGTTGGAGAGCCGGTTTCACCCTATCCCCACAGACCAGGCCAAGGAACCCCACTGGTGCATGAATCCATGCACCGGGCCTCTAGTTGAAAAATAAACCCAATGCCAGCGCTTAGCTCCTGGAAGCACAGCCCTCCTCCCGAATTTCTAAGGTTCGGGCTGGCTGCGTAGAGCTGAACCAGGTTGATGGGGGAATTAAGTGGGGATTAAGGAGCTGGAAGGCGCCTGCTAATCTGGCGATCAGACAGACCTGTGCAAAATCATCTTGCTTCCTTTTCTAAAGTGTGAATTTTTTTTTTAAATCAAGCAATTGGCTCTTTTGTTAATTAGAAGATGAGCAAAAAGTGGACCACTCAGGTAGCTGCCTCCAGGGGGAGGGAGGAGAGCCGAGGAGGATGGCCCGCAGAGAGCCACGTTCCTGGGACCCACATGCCTCCCGAGGGTGGGCCGAGATGACCACTCGGCATCCCGCTCCGGCCTGACCCCTGGCCCTCCCTGGCAGCCTGGGTTCCTGCTGCCTCCAAAGCTCTCCTCTTTGGCTGGCTTCCCCCTGATTAGAAAGTCAGGCTCAAAGGCCAGGGTTATCTTCTCCTCCCAAGCTCACTTCCTAGGAAGAGAACACGTGGACTAGGAGAAAGCATGGGGTTTGGATCAGCCCCCAAACGCCAGGATCCGCTCTGAGTTCTGCCGCTGAAGGACTGAGCGATCTCAGGTGAGCAGCCCCGTCTCTCTCGAGCCTCAGTTTTCTCATCTGTGAAAGGAGTCACGTCCTGGGGCTTCGGTGAAGACAAGGAAAATGAACCAACCAAGTACCTGGCTCACAGTGACCGAATCAATGCGAGTCCCTGGCCCCTTGGCTTCCCATCATCCTTCAAAGAGGCAAGCACGTTGGGGGCCATGGTTTCCCCATCTGGATATTGTAATAGCTTCTGCATGGAACACCTTTTTTCCCTTCGGCCTGTGCCACAAGCCTTCCGCCATTTTCTGGGACCCCCAGTCTGTCAGCCTTTCCATTAAAAAGGAGCTCTTCCCAGACTCCATCTGCTTCTCATGGGGCCTCCAACCCCACCCCCACCCCAGGGCACCTCCAAGTCACAGCAACTGGACCTCCCTGCAGCCATGTTACCCAACCAGAGTGTTTTCCTGTCCTGGTAATGAACGGAAAGAGGCCCCACAGCAGCTGTCAGCCACGTCCCCAGGGCATGCAGAGAGGGCAAAGTGAGTCTTGGGAAGCTTAAACCCAAACCGGTCACCAGGTCCCAGAGCCTCCTCCTCCCTAACTAGTTCCAGTCAATCCTTTTGCTGCTGCGATGATCGGGGTGGTTTACAAGGTTTCCTGTCAAAGCCTCTTTCCTGGCTCCCAGAATCTTCTTTGATCCACTCCCTTCCATCCTTGACATCGCATGCAGAGTAGAGGGCTGCAATCACAAAGCCAACGTGCCCCTCCCCCCTTCGAATGCCTCTGGCTTCCTGTTGCTTTTGGGATAAAGACCAAGGTCTTCACTATGGCCTGCAAGGCTCCCCTCCCCCCGCCCCCTTCGATATTCCAGCTGCTTTTCTCACCAAGACACGCCTGCCCCCTGCTCTCTCTGTGTTCCCACTGCTTCTGGGCCTTTGTCTGGGAGCGCCTTCCCACTTGCTCTTCATCTGGAAAACTTCTGCTCACCCTTCACATCTTGGGGAAACCCTCACTTGGGGAAGCCTTCTCTGATGCACCTACGCCCATTTTCCAATTTGGCCAAATCCTGTAGCAGATTCTTCTCGGCCGTCTGGATCTTGTATCGATGTGTATCGTTGTTGTAGTAACATCCATCTCCCTGCTCAGGCTGCAAGCTTCGGGGGGCAGGACACATGCCTGCTTCGTTCACTGACATCACCTGCTTGGAAAGTGCTGCTGAGAACAGTTGGTTGAATGCATGGAGGAGTACCCCATGTACAGACCATGACCTGGTGCTAGTTAGTCTTCATTCATGAAATCTCTCTTTCGGGATGCTTGTTCAGACCCCCTGAAACGACACTGGCTTCTTAATTAGTCTGTCCCTCCTCCCTTCCACTAATCCATCAGAGCACTTGACTTTCTAAAAACTCCCGCACAATAACCTCCCGGGCCTCCCTAGTGCCCAGCATATTCAAAACTCACCCACTCACTGGGGTTCCTCACAGCTACGCCAGCTGGACAGACAGCACCCGCTGCAGCCCCTTGCCACCTCCCGCACCCACACCTTTGCCCATGGCTGCTCATGCTGCCTCCTTGGGGTCTCTCCTCTCTCCTGCGGTCCACATGCACCTCCCACAAATCTCTGTTTGTCACCACTGTCTCTGTAGAGCTGCCTTAATTAAGCTTACCCCACAGTAAGGGCTCACTCTCCGAGTTCTTCCTGCAGCAATCCATTGATTACATTCAAGCTTGAGCTGTTTTCCAGGTATTTCCTGATCCGTGTGGTTCCCTCCAGGTCGCTGAGCCCTTTCACATATGTTGTCTGATTTGATCCTAAAAACTCTGCAGGGACATTGGGAAGTATTTGATGGAATAGTCCAAGCATAAGGATTAGACACCTGCTGAGATAGCTTAGGTGGTGGGGCGGGGAGGTTAGCGGGGGAAGGGCATGTGTATAGACACTGCAAAGAGCACAGATCCCTCCCAGCAGTGAGGGCTGGTCTCCTGGCCTGGGAGCCTCTCCTGCTCATCGCTTGGTCCCTCTTCTCTCTGCCTGTCTGCTCCCCTCAACTCCCTGCAAACCTGCCTCCTCTGAACAGTTCCTATAAATGACTTCAGTGTCAACATACCTTTGAGTTGCCTGGTGCCAACTTGAGCCCTGATTCTGTCTGACCTTCTCACTCCAGGTCCCAACAGCATCCAAATGCTTCAGTCTCATCTCAATGTGTAGTGTCTCAGTTCAAATTCTCAGGAAACGCTCGCTGATTGGCTGTTGGCCGGCCAGTCCAGCGGTGAGTGTGAGCCACTTGGCCAGCCGGGCACAAGCAGCGGGAAGATAGGCGACATTGCCCACTGCCCATTCAGCAAGGCCCCGGGAGGAGGGGCAGTGGGCTGAACAGGGAAGTGACAGTGCAGCATGATGGGTCCGGGTGCAAGCGCTAAAATCATGTCATCTGTGTGCAAGTCCCAGCTGTGGTAAGCCCTGTCTTGTGACCTTAGAGAGCCACGCCATCCTTCAGAGTCTCAGCTTCCTCGCCTTGAAATGAGGATAATTATAGCACTGGCAGGACAGGGTGGTGGTGGTGACAGTTAGGAGAGACAGCCCTGTGATCACTCAGCACAGCGCCTGGCACAAGGTAAGGGCCCAATCAATAGTAGCGGCGACGTCCGCTAGAGCAGGTGTTATTCTCATGGCATCGCTGCCGAAGGCTGTCTGTGGTCCTCCGTCACCGAGCCCCATGCAGAACCCACAGAACCCGAGTCCCCGAGTGGGGCCTCAGGAACCCACACTTTGAAGGGGCTGGCCCTGGGGGTTCTGAGCACAGCACGGATGAGGCTCCCCAGCTCCCCAGCTCACACACAGGAAGCCAAGGCTCAGAGCCAGAAGGCTCAGCCCCGGTTACACATAAGCTCGTGTCTGGACCCAGGACCCCGACCAGAGAGGCGCCAACCTGACATTTGGTTCCCAGGGGCGGGTCAGCACGTGCTCCCGGCGCTGGGCTCACA
>PVJC01020123.1:0-29624 GCA_004026665.1 Murina feae
AAAAAAAAAAAAAGAATAGAGGAAAATTTCCTCACCCGTTAAAGGGCATCTATGAAAAATCCATAGCTAACACAATACTTAATAGTGAAAGCCTAGAGAAATGTCTATTCCGGTTAAGGCTAAACAATTTTGAGAAGTGTTCTAAGTTTATTAATCTGAGAAAAACAGGTTTTTTTAAATAGTTCTGGGGCAACTGAGTAGGCATATGCAAAAAAATGAAGTTGGACTCATACGTTATCCTATCTAATAAAGAGGTAATATGCAAATAGACCATCACTCCAACACACAAGATGGCCAACCCCAAGTGGCCACAAGATGGCCAGCAGAGGAGGGAAGTTGTGGGCAATAAGCTGGCAGAGGAGGGTAGTTAGGAGGGGCCATGCCTAAAAGGGAAGCCAGTTAGGGGGGGACCAGCCCTGCAGGGGAGGGCAGTTGGGAGGGACCAGCCAGCAAGGGGAGGGCAGTTGGGGGCAACCAGGCCTGCAGGGGAGGACATTATAGGCAATCGGGCTAGCAGGGGAGCAGTTAGTCGTAGATCAGGCTGGCAGGGGAGTGGTTAGGGGGCAAACAGGCAGGCAAGCAGTTGGGAGCCAGCAGTCCTGGATTGTGAGAGAGATCCCAGATTAGAGAGGGTGTAGGCTGGCTGAGGGACACACACACACACCCTGTGCTTGAATTTAATGCACCGGGCCTCTAGTACCATATATCAAAACAAAATAAAAGTGGATCAAAGAACTAAACATAGACATTAAAACTTTATACTCTTAGAAGAAAATTAAGGGGTAACTATGACATATTTGGCAATGGATCTTAGACATGACACCAAAAGCAGACAATAAAAGATAAAAGACATAAATGGTAGATCATCAAAATAAAAATTTTATGCTTCAAAGGACTCTATCAAGAAAAAAGACCCCTACAGAATGGTATAAAAATTCTCAATTCATATATCTGATAAGGAATTTTTACCTAGAATATATAAAGAATTCTTACAACTCAACAAGAAAAACATCTCAAATGTAAATGGGCAAAGGATTTGAATAAAAATTTACCTAAAGAAGATACCGCCCTAGCTGGTTTGGCTCAGTGGATAGTGTTGGTCTGCAGACTGAAGGGTCCTGGTTCTAATTCAGACAAGGTTGCAGGTTCGATCCCCAGTAGGGGGCATGCAGGAGGCAACTGATCAATGATTCTCTCTAATCATTGATGTTTCTATCTCTCCCTCTCCCTTCCTCTCTGAAATCAATTTTTTAAAAAAATACAAACATGCAACAAAAATATCAAAAGTTGCTCAACATCATTAGTCATTAGAAAAATGCAAATAAAAACCACAATGAGATACCACTTCATATCCACTACAATAGCCATAATACAAAAGATAGAAAAATGTCAACCAAATGTAGGTGAAGATGTGGAGAAATTGGAACCTTCATACATTACTGATGGGAATGTAAAATGGTGTCACTACTGTAGAATAAATTTTAGTAGTTCATTGATAATGTAAACAGGAGTTAATTATAGGGTTTAGCAATTCCACCCCTGTGTAGAAGTAAAACCAAAAGAAACACCAAAAAATTGAATCAGGTAATCACACACATTCACAATAGCCAAAAGGTAGAAACAACCCAAATGTCCATCAACTGATGAATGAATAAACATAATTACAATGTCCACACAATGGAATATTATTGAGCCATAATAAAATAAAAATTACTGACATATGCTACCACATGGATGCACCTTGAAAACATTATACTAAATTTTAAAAAGCCAACCACAAAAGCCCACGCATGTGATTCTCTTTATATGAAGTGTCCAGCATAGGCAAATCTATAGAGACAGAAATAGATTAGAGGCTGCTTTTGGCTTAAGGGCATGTTAAAGTCAAAAATACCATAGCTCGGCCAGAATTAGTGGAGTGGGGTCCTGTGCACCAAAAAAAGTTGCTGGTTCAATTCCCAGTCAGGGCACATGCCTGGGTCACAAGTTCAATCCTGGGGTTGGGTACATACAGAAGGCAACCGATGGATATTTCCTCAAATCAATGTTCTCTCTCTCTCTCTCTCTCTCTCTCTCTCTCTCTCTCTCTCTCTCTTTCTCTCTCTCTCCCTCCCTCCCTCCCTCCCTCCCTCTCTCCCTCCCTCCCTCCCTTCCTCCCTTTCTCCCTCTTTTTAAGCATGTGCTCCAGTGGAGATTAATAAAAGTACCATAGGGGGAGTGGGTAGGGGCTGGGAGGAGGGGGACAAAGGGTGTGTGGAATGGGAGATATCTATAATACTATCAACAATAAAATATATATGTACACACACACACACACAATACTGGTTAAAAAATTTTTAAAGTACTATATGTATAAGTCAACAAAAATGTTCTAATGATTAATATGATGGCTGTATATATCTCTGAATGACATATACATATTACAAAATAATTACCATATTAAGTTTAATTAACATAAATCACTTCACATAGTTTAAAACTTTTTTCTATCCATGTAATGAGAACTTTAAGAATCTATACTCTTATTTGTCTTATAACTGAAATTTTATACCTTTTGAGCACCTTCATCCAATTCCCCCATCCTCAAATCCTGCCTCTGATAACAACAAATCATTTCTTGTTTTTCTGTGAGTTTGGGTATTTTTTTAGATTCCATATATAAGTAAGATCATATAGTATTTGTCTTTCTCTGGCTTATTTCACTTAGCATAATATCCTCAAGGTCCATTGATATTGTTGCAAAAGGTACGATTTCCTTGCTTTTTATGGATGAATAGTATCCATTCTATCTATCTATGCCACATATTTTATCCATTTACCTGTCGACAGACACTAGGTGGTAAAAATGATGGAATTGATATTTTAAATGGATGAATTTTATAGTATGTGAATTTTATCTCAAATGAGCTTTTATAACACAAAGAAGATAAAAGAAGGTGGGAGGGAAGTGGGAGGGAGGGAAGGAGAGAGAGAGAGGAGGTGGGGAAAGGAGGTAGGAAATGAAGGAGAACAAAAAATAGTAGTCCACATACTTATACAGAGAACGAATGGATTGAAGAAACTAAATTTTAAGAGCTTCTTGATATTTTCCACAAAGGGATCTTGTGGGTTGTTCAGGGAATCGATGTTCACTCCAAATGATGTGCCAGTAATCACATCCATGCTGTAGGCCCCAAAGATGCTGAGTAGAGAAATAAAGACATAGAAAACTAAAATCAGCACCTCTTTACTATCCTTATCCAACACATACAATAGGAAAGACACATAAGTTCATATACTCAGACAAAGACAGGTAAAGAGCCACACAACTGTCAAAACCATCTGCTGGATCATCTAAAGTATCTATGTTCCTGTCACAGTCAATCATGAGGTGTTTATCAGAAGCCAGTCATGCAACTGGCCCTGTGCTGGGCTATGGGGACACCAAGGCAAGTTAGACCCACCTGTGAGCACAAGGAGATCATCAGAGGGAAGGAGACTCATAATCAGGCAAATTACAGTAGTGTGTTTTGAGTCTGGACAATAGTAGCCATACTGTGCTTGAACAGGACAAAGGGTAGGTAATGACTCTTTTTCGTGGAGTCAAGAAAGGTGACATTGATCTAGGTCTTGCCTCACCACAGTGTCTATACTCAGAGCTGATTCCACTTCAGCATATTACAGAACAGCAGCATCCTGGTCTGAGTTGCCAGGAATGCCATCACTCCTCTGCACTCCTGCTAAAACTCCTGAAAGACATACTCCCCTCAAGTCCAGTGATCTCAAGTTGCCTTTAGGGCACATTCATTTCTGTAAAATGTAAGAAATAAGAATGCTCCTAGTTTAAGAAACAACATAAAACTATCACTCCAGAATTGATTTGGGGGAATCTCATAGGTAAGTGATCATATGTCTCCAGTTTTCCCAGATCAGTCCCACTTTACCTCTGTTATTCCTACATAGTTAAAAGTATCTTACTTTAGATAATAAATGACATACTTGCCCTACCCATAGTCTATACAGGACCTTCTTTAATTTGATACTAAAGAAAAGAGAAGTGATGGTAAGGTTTAATATTTCATATTTTGCTGATATCCTCACCAAGAAAATAAAGGTATTTAAGTTGTTCCAAGTTCCACACTAACTTCCCAGCCCCACTCACTGCCCAGCAATATATACCAGTGCCTTACCTTGCTACTATTTCATACTCTCTACACTGAAAACTTTGGTACAATCATGTTTCTACTTTCTAAACTATGTATTTTTATCTTCAAGAATATTCAAGGTGATAACTAAGCAGACAAATTAATCCTGATTCATGTACACAGGAGATCTTTCTCTCCTGGCTGCCCTCCCTTTTTGGAGGAGCTACACCTTCTTGAGTAGCCCACTGGAATTCTAACACCACGCAACCACTTCTGTCTGGTCATTACAGTAGTTCAGCAGTGGGAATTTGGCTCTGGCAGGCGGCTGGGAGGTCTTGGAGCAGAGCTCAGAATCCCAGCAGCTGGTCTCCTACTTACTCTTTCAAGGTGATGGGCTTGCCTTTCTCTGCTTCCTTCCTCAGGTTGCTTACCAACACATCTCCATACTGGCCAATGATGGGGAACATCTAGACAAAAAATACAACACCATCCAAAGTTAACGAGGAAGACTCAAGACCTAGCTTTCTCAAGCATGAAGTAGTAAGTAATATCTTACAATGTCCATTCTAGGACATAAAGATAAAAGACCATTATTAGGAAGCTCAAATTCAGCAGGCTAACCTTGGAAAGAAACGATCTTACTTTCTACCTGTCCCCAGATGCATTCTTTAAGTTTCAAATTAAGTATCCTCTTATACTCGTACCTCCTTGAGCTTTCCACTGGTGAAGGTTGGAGACAGCAATGTTCGTATTCTCTTCCAAGTTTCATCCTCAGCTATAGAGACGGCACTTCTCATAAATCCCACCGGACCAACGGGCTAGAGTTAAAACCAAAGGACATTTTGCCCTGTGTAAGTTTTGGAGTTCTCAACAGTTGTTAAATGGGCATCAATTATTCAACAAATCTTTAGGGACTGTCTAGTTAGTAGCAGGCCCTATGCCAGATACTCAATAAACACTTATCCCCAATGCCTAGCATCTCATGAAGGTGCAGGAGACACCCAGCCACCTGATGTGGTTTCTAGCCTTTATATTCCAATCTCTTTCTCAAGACAAATGACCCATGTGTTGAAAAAACTGTTCTTCCAGGAGAATAGATAGGAATAAGACATATTACATCCTTCAGAGCTGTGCAGGATAGAAAGGAATTCTTGACAGATAGACAGATAGCGTTAGCAAACTGTTTGCTGCCTCAGACCAGTTCCATCTTTACTTATATCTACAGCTTGAGAAACTTGAAAAGGGGATGTTTAATATGGTAGCTTTTAAATAACATAGTAGTTAATACTTAAAAGATAAGGAATCAATTTGCTATTCTTAAACATGGAAGTCCCTTTCCCTTACATTTTCTCACCAGTGATAGAAGAAAAAAGAAAATGTAATTATATTTCTCAGGTTGGTATTGGCCTACCTGGCCAACTTGCTTGACTCATTTCTTCCATTTTCCAACACTACATTTTGTTCTAAAATGTATATCTCCAATACACATTCATAATATGTTTTTTTAAAAAACCTCACCAACTAGAAAAAAGGGAAACTTCCTCAGCTTGACAAAGAGCATCTACAAAACCTACAGGTAACACCACATCAATGAGATAAGCCTAGAGTAACATCACCTGTTGGAGTAGGAGACTCCTGCCTCCATTGTCCACCGACTCCCCGACCCCTCCCCCCCAAAAAAAACCAAAACAATTAGACAGCTATCCACACACAAAAATAGGTCTCTAAGAGGGCTCAGGAGTTCATTCAAGAAAATAGGCAACAGAATGGAGCAAAAAAATCCCTGAGAATAACTGTATAAAGTGGATAGGGAAAATAGTCTTATTTTGTCTGCATCATCTCATCCCCCAGGCAGGTGCTGCTCAGTGCCAGTGTGGGAGACTTCCCCTTGCTGAGAAAAAAGAAATAGGATGAGCGTTAATTTTCCCCAATCTTTCAGGACATTGTACAAATTACTTGATTTGGATTAGATGAGGAGTCTAGAGATAGAACAAAGAAGAGCAAGAACTACCAGTATCAGCCATGGACATGAGTAACCATGATTTTTTTGTGTCCAGCTCTGCAGAAGACCCCAGTAGCCTTTGAAGCTGAGGAAACCAACTGGGCACAGATACTGTGAAACTCCTGAAAATGTTACTGCTGACAGCCCCACAGGTTTTCACACTCAAAAATTCCAGGGGCCTGAGTCCTGCCCAATCACACTCCACTCCCACCAGTGCTGCCCCATCTCGTGCCACCATTGAGCAGGATCTGTGCCAGCAGACAGCCCTGGTCTCTGTGGCTGAGCATGTGTATAACACTAGCCCAGTCCCCTACAGATTCTCAGGTGCCTAGAGCCAGCTCTGACTATTAGTGGACTACATTGCCACATATGCCCATAGCTAATCCCTGCAGCCACACACCTGCACACTTTTAGCCTCAACTCCATCACCAGCTCCCACTGCCCTGCATGTCTTCATAGGTAGCTGCTGTAGCTACACGAGTATACACTGACAGCCCAGGCACTCCAATCTACTTGTGTGCCCACAGCTGGCCCCAACCCCTACTACTGGAACCAGATCTCACCATTGGAAGTGTGTGCCTGCAGTTAGCCCCAAGAATTTGCATACCACTAAATTTGGTTGCCACTGCTGCCTGTCCCAGTCCCTCACCACTGGACCTCTTGATGCTGTTGAAAACCCCAACCGCCCTTGCAGCCACAATGGAACAAACACAGCTCTTGCTGTCAAGGATCATATAGTTGGTTATGTTGTGAACCCCTGCTACCTGGCTAATGTTGCCCATCAGACCTGGAGCCACTACACACCCCCCTGTGGCATCCTGCACCACTAGACTGAAGGTCACTCCAGTGTGCCCCAACCCATAAGTAAAGATCTTTCCTTATTAAAGTTACTTTGTGAAGTCTGCAAGAAATGACTGCTTCTTCAAATGCACAGACACTATTGCAAAACTACAGTAACCACAAAGGATCAGGGAAACATGACTCCACCAAAGGAACCCAATAAACTTCTAGTAACAGACTCCAAAGAAAGGAGATCACAAATGGCTTTGACAAGGTATTAAAAATACTTGTCCTACCAAGAGGGATATCTTGGTTGTGGAGATCCCCCTAAGGAGTGAGGAGTCTCAGCACTACATCAGGCCCCCCAGCCCAGGCTCCCAGTGCTGGGAAGAGATTCCTCATGATTTCTGGCTGTAAAACCCAGCAGGAATTGAGGCTGAGAGGGATGGAGGATGCTGGAGTCCCAGGCAATTCTTCTTAAAGGATCTATGCAGGAACTAACTCAAACTCCATCTGAGTTCCAGGACAGATGCAGCTTGAAAGGCACCAGAAACATATGAGAGAAACTGAATTGTCCAGCATTAAAGCAAGAGCTGGTGGGGCAGCTTTTTTCCAGACAGAAATGTTGGCATAGGCCATTGTTTCTTTGATAAGCCCTCCCATACAGAGCTGCATGTTAGTGCCATATATGAGACTCAATCAACCTAGCTCATAATGTTTGCCCCACCCTTGTGATTCCCTAAAGCCCTGCCCCACCCAACTTTTGGGCATACTCAAGTTGTTTCCAGTGGCTTTTCCATGGGAATGGTCTGTCTTGGCTCATGCTTCAGATTTTTCTAAAATCTCTTAAACAAGCAGCATCTGACCTCAGTGAGCCCTGCACATCTCACTGAGTAGCCCCAGGTCCAGCACTAGCAGCAGCCGGCCTTGGTTCACAGCTTGGCCTCACCTGGGCACCTCCAAGCCCAGCACAAGTAGCAGCGATCACAGATCACTTTGTAGCTCATGCCAGGTGGCCACAGGCCAAGCATAGGTGTTGGTTGACCTTGGCCTGCACCTCCAAGAAGGCCCCAGTGGACACCTTGAGACAACACTAAAACATCACCACCCAAACACCTCCACAAGCAACACACTCAATGGATGGAGTCAGCTCTGGTTGGTTCTGCATTGGCCTATGGACCAAAGGGTCTCAGGTTCAATTCCCAGTCAAGGGCATATACCTCAGTTATAGGCTCGATCCCCGGCCCCCCCAGGTCAGAGAAAGTGAGGGAGGCAATCAATGTGTGTCTCTACATCAATATTTCTCTCTCACTCCCTCGCTCCACACTCTCTAAAAAAGTCAATGGCAAAAATATTCTTGGGTGAGGATTAACAATAACAACAAAAAAGAGATAAAAGTGTGGACTCAGCTGGCACTAGAGCCCTGCTGAAGTAAGTCCTGCTCTGTGGGTGGGCCCCAGCACAGCTGATCTTCCATGGTGGTTGGAGTTTGGTGGCATACAGATTGAAAGAGGAAAAAAGAAGTGTCCCTATTTTTAGGTGACATAATTGTCAATGTAGAAAATCTCAAGAAATATAAAAAGAAAACCTCTAGAATTAATAAATGAGCTTAGCAAGATTGTAGAATACAAGATCAACATAAAAATCAACCACTTTTGCCCTAACCGGTTTGGCTCAGTGGATAGAGCATCAGCCTGCGGACTCAACGGTCCCAGGTTTGATTCCAGTCAAGGGCATGTACCTTGATTGCAGGCACATCCCCAGTGGGGAGTGTGCAGAAGGCAGCTGATCAATGTTTCTCTCTCACTGATGTTTCTAACTCTCTATCCCTCTCCCTTCCTCTCTGTAAAAAAATCAATAAAATATATTTTTACAAAATCAACCACTTTTTTATAAAACAACAATAAATATTTGAAAACACAATATCATTTACAACCACACCAAAGAAAATGAAATATTTTAGGTGAAAGTTTAATAAAACATGTATAGGATTTCTATACTGAGAATTACAAAATATTGGTGAAAGGGCTCAGAGAAAACCTAAATAAATGGAGAGACATGTTGTGTTCATGGACTGAAAGACTTGACCTAGTAATAATATAAATTTTAGTTTTTATTTAAAGGGCTTCCTTAGATATTCGAGTTCCCCAATTCTTAAATTTGGTTAAGCTTATTCTAAATTTGTATGAAAAGGCAAAGAACATACAATAGCTAAAGCAATTCTGAAAAAAAAGTGGGAGGAATCATTCTATATGCTAAGACTTACTATATAGCTACAGTAATCAAGACTGTGTGGTATTGATAGAGGATAGATACATAAATCAATGAACAGAATAGAGAATGAGAAACAAATCCACACAAATACATCCAACTGATTTTTTACAATGGTGAATAAGCTATTCAAGGAGGAAGGATAGCCCTTTCACAAATGGTGCTGCAGCAGTAAGATAGCCATGAGGGAGGGGGAGAACCTTGACCTTCTTCACACCTTATACAAATATTAACACAAAACAGGTCATAGATTTCAATGTAAAACATAAAATTATATAATGTTTAGAAAAATAAGAGAAAATCTTTGGCACCATGGGCAAGGTGAAGAGTTTTCAGAATTGGCACCAAATAGACACCCTATACAAGAATTGATAAATTGGCTTTATTGATATTTTTAAAATACATTTGCTCTACTAAAGACCCTGATAAAAGATAAACTACAGCCCTGACCGGTTTGGCTCAGTGGATAGAGTGTCAGCCTGCGGACTGAGGGTCCCAGGTTTGATTCTGGTCAAGGGTATGTACCTTGGTTGTGGGCACATCCCCAGTAGGAGGTGTGCAGGAGGCAGCTGATCGATATTTCTCTCTCATCGATGTTTCTAACTCTCTATCTCTCTCCCTCCTCTCTGTAAAAAGTCAATAAAATATATTTTTAAAAAAAGATAAGCTACAGGAGAACCAAGGTGATGACATAGGTAAATGCCTGTTATTGCTGCCTTCCACAACCATATCAAAATTACAACTAAAATACAGAACAACTATCCTCCAGAACCACCATAAAGCTGGAAGAATGGAATTACTACAACTAGAGAAGTAAAGAAGAAAGCACACTGAGACTGGAAGGAAGTGCGGAGGCACGGAACAGGCTGGCCTGGCACCCAAATATGTTGCTTTTTTAAATGGGAGGGAAATCATCTCTGCAGAGGCCACCTGGAGGAGTGAGAGGTCCCAGCCCCACACTAGACCCCCAGCACAGGGTTCCAGAGCTGGGGAAAGCAGTCCCTACAGGCAGTAAGACCTACAGACTGTAAAAACCAGTGTGGATTGGGGCTGAGTGACACTCAGGCAGCTGGAAACCAAGCTGCTCTGCTTAAAAGGCCAGCACATGAACTGAATTTACAAGCTTCCACTTCCTCTTAGCTCCAGTGCTGCCAGGGAGGCTCTGGAGGATCCAGACACATACTGGGAGAAACTGGACTGTCTGGCATCAGAGCAGGAACTCAGGAGAGGCTTTCTTCCAGACGGAGGTGCTTGCAGTGGTCATTGTTCCTGAGCTGGGACCTCCCCAGTGCAGGGCTTACTGGTAGTCATTTCTGTTTGCTGGTGATTCCCTGAGACCCCACCCCACCCAATTTTGCAAACCCACCCAAGTTGTGCACAACAACTTTTGCATATGAATGGCCTGTCCTTTCTCAGGCTAAAAATCTGTCAAACAAACTGCAGCTGGGTCAGGGAGCCCCAAACCTTTCAATAAAAGGACCAACACACAGCACCAGCACCAAGAGCAATCAGGCTCAACTATAACAAGATTGTGCACACAGCTCACAAAGGGGTGCACCTAGAGTGTCTACCTCAGGTGATTGGGGAGGCTGAGCCACTGGGCCCTATAGGACACCTGCTACATAAGGCCACTCTATCAACTCAAGGAGATTTAGCAACTACCCAACACATAAAAAAAAACACAGGGAAACAGCCAAAATGCAAAGAAAAAGAAACATGTCACAAATGAAAGAAATGGAAGAAAGCAAACTACTGGATATAGACTTCAAAACCACAGTTATAAGGTTGCTCAAAAATCTTCCAGAAATCTCCAAGGAACTTAGTGAGACTTTCAAGGATCTTAGTGAGAATGTAAAAAAAAAGGACCAGTCAAAAATTAAGCATAAACTGACTGAAATAAAGAATAATAGAAGAGCCCTAACCCGTTTGGCTCGGTGGATAGAGCATCAGCCTGCGGACTCAAGGGTCCCGGGTTCGATTCCGGTCAAGGGCATAAACCTTGGTTGCAGGCACATCCCCAGTGGGGAGTGTGCAGGAGGCAGCTGATCGATGTTTCTCTCTCATCGATGTTTCTAGCTCTTTATCCCTCTCCCTTCCTCTCTATAAAAAATCAATAAAATATATTTTTTTAAAAAAGAATAGGAGAAACCAAAATGGTGGCTTAAGTAAACACCTGAAATTTCTGCCTCGCACAACCACTTCAAAACAACAACTAAAAGACAAAACAAACATTGCCCAGAACCACAAGAAGGCTGGCTGAGTGGAAATTCTACAACTAGAAGGAAAAAGAAAAGCACACCGAGACTCAGGATGTATGGAAGTAAAGTGCAGAGGTACAGAGAGGCACAAGGAAAGGGCTGGCAACTGAGGACACCGTTGTTTTTTTCAATCCAGAGGGAGTCACAAGCTCCTGATGGCTCTGAATTCATTCCCGGCAAGTCTCTAGGGACCCAGACTCATACAGGGAGAAACCAGACTGTATGGTATCGGGAGGAACTTGAGGACAGCTTTCTCTCAACGGTGCTGCAGAGATTACTCCGGGACACTGAGACCTGGGGACTCTTAGGGCTGGGCTGAGGATCAGCCATAGCTGTTTGCTCTGCCCTGTTGATTCCCTGACACCCCGCCCCACCCAAGATGCATGTAGAGGCTTTTGCATATGAATGACCTGACCCTTTGCAATCTAAAGAGGAAACTGTGGATCTCCCCATAGCTCCTGCTGAGTAGCCTCTGGCAGAGGTTAAATTAGAACCTCCTTAGAGATCCAAGAGCAGTGTACTCAGTGGTCAGAGTGGGACCATCCAGGTTACAACTCCTCAGATCCACAGGGACACACTCAGGGGCAGACTCAGTGAGCGCCAAAGCCCCACTGAAGCAAGTCTTGCCCTATAAGGGTGTCTCCAGCACAGAAGTTCTCCCACCTTAGACATAGCTGATGCTCACAGCCAAGTGGCCTGAAGGTCAATTTCTCCCAGTGATACCAATAACAATCAAGGCTTACCTACAACAAGACTGTGCACACAGCCAACAAAGGGATGCACCAAGAGTGTCCACCTCAAGTAATTGGGGAGGCTGAGCCATTGGGCCCTATAGGACACCTACCACAGAAAGCCACTCTATCAACACAAGGAAGCAGCCAAAATGCAAAGACAAAGAAACAGCTCAAAAATGACAGAAATGGACGAAAGCAAACTACTCGATATAAAGTTCAAAACCACGGTTATAAGGCTTCTCAAGAATTTTCTAGAAATTACAAATAAATTTAGTGAGACTCTCAAGGATATGAAAAAGGACCAGCTAGAAATTAAGCATACACTGACTGAAATAAAGAATAATATACGGAGATCCAACAGCAGATGAGAGGATCACAAGAATCAAGTCAAATATTTGACATATGAAGAAGCAAAAAACACCCAACCTGAAAAGCAAAAAGAAAAAAGAATCCAAAAAAATGAAGATAGTGTAAGTAGCCTCTGGGACAACTTCAAACATACCAACATCAGAATTATGGGGGTGCCAGAAAAAGAGAGAGAGCAAGATATTGAAAACCTATTTGAAGAAATAATGACAGAAAACTTCCCCCACCTGGTGAAAGAAATAGACTTCCAAGTCCAGGAAGCGCAGAGAATCCCAAACAAAAGGAACCCAAGAAAAACAACACTAAGACACATCATAATTAAAATGCCAAGAGCAAAAGACAAAGAGAGAATCTTAAAAGCAGCAAGAGAAAAACAGTTAGTTACCTACAAGGGAGTACCCACATGACTGTCAGCTGATTTCTCAACAGAAATTATTCAAGCCAGAAGGGAGTGGCAAGAAAGATTCAAAGTGATGAATAGCAAGAACCCACAACCAAGATTACTTTACCCAGCAAAGCTCTCATTTAGAATTGAAGGTCAGATAAAGAGCTTCACAGATAAGAAAAAGCTAAAGGAGTTCATCACCACCAAACCAGTATTATATGAAATGCTGAAGGGTGTTCTTTTAGAAGAGTAAGAAGAAGAAAAAGATATAGATAAAAATTATGAACAACAAATACATATCTATCAACAAGTGAATCTAAAAATCAAGTGAATAAAAAAATTTGATGAACAGAATAAACTGGTGAATATAATAGAATCATGGGCATAGAAAGGGAGTGATCTGGCAATTCTTGGGGGGAAAGGGGTGTGGGGGGTGCGGGATGAGACTAGACAAAAAAATCTTACACCTATGGATGAGGACAGTGGGGGGTTAAGGGCAGAGGATGGGGTGGGAAACAGGTGGAAGGGAGCCAATGGGGGAAAAAAAGAGGAACAACTGTAATAACCTGAACAATAAAGATCTTTTTTTAAAAAAGAATAATATACAGGGATTCAACAGTAGACTAGAGGATCCTGAGAATCAAATCAATGATGTGAAATACGAGGAAGCAAAAAACACCCAACCAGAAGAGCAAAAGGAAAAAATAATCCAAAAATATGCAGACAGTGTAAGGAGCCTCTGGGACAACTTCAAGCATACCAACATTCAAATTATGGGGGTGCCAGAAGAAGAGAGAGAGCAAGATATTGAAGAAATATGACAGAAATCTTCCCCTACCTGGTGAAAGAAATAGACTTACAAGTCCAGGAAGCACAGAGAACCTCAAACAAAAGGAATCCAAAGAGGACCACACCAAGAGACATCATAATTAAAATGCCAAGGACAAAAGAGAAAAAGAGAATCTTAAAAACAGCAAGAGAAAAACAGTTAGTGACCTACAAAGGAGTAACCCATACGACTGTCAGCTGATTTCTCAACAGAAACTTTGCAAGCCAGAAAGGAGTGGCAAGAAATATTCAAAGTGATGAACCAAGATTACTCTACCCAGCAAAGCAATTACTCTACCCAGAATTGAAGGTCAGATAAAGAGCTTCACAAATAAGAAAAAGCTGAAGGAGTTCATCACCACCAAATCAGTATTATATGAAATGCTGAAGGGTATTCTTTCAGAAGAGTAAGAGGAAGAAGGTAAAGATAAAAAATATGAACAACAAAGTGACAACAGATACACATCTATCAACAATTGAATCTAAAAATCAAATGAATAAAAAATATGATGAACAGAATAAACTGGTGAATGGAGTAGAATCAGGGGCATGGATATGGAACAGACTGAGGGAAGGGAGTGTGGGGGTGCCAGAAGAGAGTAGACAAAGATCTTATATGCATGTATGCATTACCTATGGATACAGACAATAGGGTGGCGAGGGCCTGGGGTGAGGTGGGAAAAAGGTGGAGGGGAGCTCTGAGGAGGTGGGGGGAGAGAGACATTTGTAATAATCTCAAGAATAAAGATTTTTTTTAAAATAATATAAAAATAAAGATAAGCTACACACTATGACTATACAAGAATAGTAAGAGGGAGCCTTATGGAGATGAAACAGTTCTGTATATTCATTTAGGGCAGTAGTTACACAAATCTACACACATGATACATTTTATAAGAAACGCACAATGAATGCACATAAAATTTATGAAATCTGAATAACCTCTATAGATATAGTACTGATGTCAATTTTCTGCTTTAAGATTGTACTACTAGAGGCCCAGTGCACAAAAATTTGTGCACTCGGAGGGTCCCTCAACTGAGCCTGTGCCCTCTCACAGTCTGGAAACTCTGAGGGAATGTCCACCTGCTGGTTTAGGCCCATTCCCCGGGGGGATTGGGCCTAAGCTAGCAGTCAGACATCCCTCTGACAGCCTGCGAGCCCTTGGAGGATGTCCACTTGCCAGCAGGGAGCAGGCCTAAGCTGCAGTCAGACATCCTTAGCACTGCTGAGGCAGGAGAGGCTCCTACCACCACTGCTGTACTGGCAACCGTCAGCCTAGCTTGTGGCTGAGAAGAGCTCCCCCTGTGAGAGTGCACTGACCACCAGGGGCAGCTCCTGCATTGAGTGTCTGCCCCCTAGTGATCAGTGTGTCTCATAGTGACCAGTCATTCCCAGTATTTCTGCTGTTAGGGTCAGTTTGCATATTAAACTTTTATTATATAGGATAGAGGCCTGGTGCATGGGTGGGGGCCGGCTGGTTAGCCCTGAAGGGTGTCCCGGATCAGGGTGGGGGTCCTGCTGGGGTGTTTAGCCAACCTGGGTGAAGGGATGATGGCTGTTTTCAGGCTGGCCACACTCCCTTCAGGGAGGGGGGTCCTGCTAGGGTGCCTGGCCAGCCTGGGTGAGGGGCTGATGGCTGTTTGCAGGCTGGCCACCACCCCCAGAGACCCAAGCTCCCAATGAGGCTGGCTGGAAGCAGGTATCTGGAGTTTATTTATCTTCTATAATTAAAACTTCATTGGCTTGAGCAAAGGCCACAGCCAGCCAGGGCAGGCGGAAGCTTGGCTTCCTCCATCGTCGGGACAATCAAGCCTTCTGCTTGCTCCAGCTTTGTGGCTGCCTGCTGCCATCTTGGTTGGGTTAATTTGCATATAGTCACTCAGATTGGCTGGTGGGCGTGGCTTGCATGTAGCAGAGTGACACCAATTTGCATGTTTCTCTTTTATTAGATTAGATGGGATACTAGAGGCCTTATACATGAAAATTTGTGCACACAGGGGGTCCCTCAGCCTGGCCCGTGCTCTCTTGCAGTCTGGGAGCCCTTAGGAGATGCCTGAACAGCCAGGTCAATCAGGAGAAGGCACAGTCAGTGAGCGGCCAGCCCCACCCCCATCACCCTGCTTCTGCCACTGCTAGTGGACTCCCTCTGTGGTAGACGGTCAGGTAGGCTAATCAGGGGATGGCACCGGCTGGCAAGTGGCTAGCCCTACTCCCCCCCAATCACCCCTCTGCCGCTGCTAGTTGCTGCCACCCTCCTCCCATGCTGTCCCCTCCTTCTGCCCACTGGCACACACCTTGACTGGCCTGGTGCTGCCTGCTTACTGGCCCCAACCCTGCTGACTCATCATTCCACTGTTCAGTCGATTTGCATATTACACTTTTATTATATAGGATTAGAGGCCTGGTGCACAAAATTTGTACACGGAGGGGCGGCCCTCAGCCAGGCCTGCACCCTCTCTAATCCAGGACCCCTTGGGGGATGCTGCTAAACCGGCAGTCAGACATCCCTCTAGCAATCTGGGACCACTGGCTCCTAACTGCTCACCTGCCTGCCTGCCTGATTGCCCCTAATCCCTCTGCCTGCCTGCCTGATCTCCCCTAACTGCTCTCCCCTGTCAGCCTGATCACCCCTAACCGCCTCTGCCTTGGCCCCCGCCACCATGGCTTTGTCCGGACGGAAGGCAGGATGGCCAGAGGATGTCTGGTCTATCCGATCTAATTAGCATGTTACCCTTTTATTAGTATAGATTACTATTGGGGGAAACAGAGTGAAAATGGGATATTCCTGCATTTTTTATAACTTCCTATAAATTTATTATTATTTCAATATTAAACATTATAAATAAATAACAATTTAATTTTTAAAAGAATGGATGCCTACCCTCCGATTTGTGAAGACAGAATAACATTCTTTCACTAGGACTGTTTTTATCACTTCTAGATCGGTGATCGCCAACACAGGCTGCCGACCATCATAGAACCTATGTCAGGAAAACAGAGCTGATTAAATTGAACAAGCCAGTTTCTGTAGCTGGAGCCACAACCTGAAGTCTAGACTTCCATTCTGAAGCTACATAATCCACATTCCTAGAGATCATTGTTAGAAATAACATTAGAACATTTAAATCCAGGTGGTATGTACATGGAAATTTCTTATATCATTCTTTAAAATTTTTGTATATTTAAAATATTTCATTATCAAAAAGGAAGTTAAATTAGTAAATAGATGAAGGCAGATAAATTACCTGACAACAGAAAAAAATATGTAAAGCCCACCTACTCAGTTACTTAAAAATATACTTTGGAAGTTATATAAAAACTAGGGGCCCAGTGCATGAATTCATGCACCTTTAAAGGAACTGTGGGCTGTGAGGCTGCGGTGGACACAGGGAAGGGTCTCGGCCCATCTGCCATGCCCTGCCCAGCCCCTCCTGCCACAGCCCCCGGTCCCCTATCTGCTGGCAGCCCCGCTCCCACATGCTGATGTTGCCAACCCTGCTAGCACCTGCTGACAGCACAGAGTGATGTGGCCAGTGTCAGCAGCAGGTGCAAGTGGGGCTGGCGCCATTAGTGGGTGCAAGCGGCGGCTCCTGCCCCAATTGCCCCTTAGGAGCAAGAGGAGGTAGAGAAGCCCTCAGGGGCAATCAGGGCCTGCAGCCACCGCTCGCACCCACTGATGGCACTAAGCAATTGGGACCAGTGTCAGGCACTGGCAGCAGGTGCAAGCAGTGGGTCCAGTGCCAGCTGTGGGTGTGAACAGGGCCATCGCCAGCAGCGGATGCCCCTCAGGAGCAGGGGAAGGTGGAGAAGTTCTGAGGGGCGATCAGGGCTGGCAGCTGCTGCTCGCACCTGCTGATGGTGCCAAGCGATCAGTGCTGGCTCTGGCGCCGGCAGCAAGTGTGAGTGCCTGGTGGGACCGTGGCACATGAGAGCAAAGAATTTTCAGTAACCACCAGAGGCTTGCCCTGTTGACAGTAACCAGCACCCCATCTTGCCTCCGCTCACCTGCTCCACCATCTGCCATGGCCAATGCCTGCCATGTTCCCCATGTGCCCTCTGGTGGTCAGCGCACATCATAGCAACCAGTTGTTCAGCCATATGGTCTATTTGCATATTAGGGATATATAAACTAGAGGCCTGGTGCACGAATTCATGCATGAGTGGAATCTTTGGCCGGTGATTGGGGCCAATCAGGGTATCTTGCCCAATCTCAATCAGGGCCAATCAGGGCCGGCCAGCTGGGGGAAGGGTCTGCAGGAGGTTGGCTGTGGGAGCACACTGACCAGCAGGGGATAGCTCCTGTGTTAACTGTTGCCCCCTGGTGGTTAGCATGTGTCATATCAACCAGTCATAATGATCTCTTAGGCTTTTATATATAGAGATAGATATAAAAATGCATACAACATACTATTAGATGAAAAGTGTAGACATAGCCCTAGATGGTTTGGCTCAGTGGATAGAGCATCGGCCCATGTACTGAGCAGTCCTGAGTTCGTTTCTGCCCAGTGGTACATACCAAGGTTGCAGGTTCAATCCCCGGCCCTAGTCAGGGTGTATGTGGAAGGCAACCAATTGATGTGTCTCTCTCACATAGATGCTTTCTCCTTTCTGTCTCTCTCCCTCCCTTCCAATCTCTAAAAATCAATGGAAAAATTTCTCAGAAAAAGAAAAGTGTAAACATACTGATCACAAATATGTAAAAATGTGTCCCCAAATAATAATGACTTTGGAATGCTCAAAAATATATAGTAGGAATATGAATTATTTCTTTGCACTATTTTCTAAAATTTGTTTACAATTGTTTAAAGGAAATATTTTAACATTAAAGAGAAGTCCTTGGTAGATTAAAGTTTAGAAATATTTTAAACAAAGGACAAAGAGAATAAAAAATACAAAGGAGTGTGTACAATTTAGTTAAAAGTATTTTCTTTCCATTACTTATATTTATTGTATATGTGGGTCCTAAGTGTGCCTCAGGCCCCATGTAGGAGACATCAGCCAGCAGCAGGGCAAGCCACTTTTAACATACACACCACACAAAGCTGACTCTTTCTGGGATACATCCCAACCTGGCCATCTCCTGACTGGCTTACTATAAGTTGAATTACATGAGGTTTACTATAAGTTTAGTAACACTGTCCCCTAGCATTTTATTTTTTACTATAAATCATTTCATTAACTAGAATATAATGGAAGATTTTCACAAGTCTTCCCTATTCTGTCTTTGACTCCTCAGAGGACTTTCAAACGGTTTTGTGATCCATATAAAAATGGATGCGGACCACTGCACTTAGTGCTGCACTTCCAAAAAACTTTCTGAAGCTCAGAAGGTATAAGTGGGTGTCAAGTACATTTAGTGTTGAAGCAGTGATATAAGTAATTGTGGTGGCACTTAGATTGGTCAAATTGATTGACTATATTTCTTGGATGATTCCCTTCTCCTCATCGTGTTTTTCAAAAACACCTGGGTGGAGAGATACAAGGTTTTGGGTAACCCTCTACATGTATGACCTCACACCAGCTTTAGAGTTTGTTACAATATCAGGCAACACTCATATTCTTGGGCCCCGGGCCTGACACTACAGATTTGGTGTTGCTGGGCCCTGAGAGTGTATTTTTAACACACTCTCCAAGCTGGTTCTTATACACACCCAAGCATGAGAACCACTTTCTTTCTTTAGAGGACTCCATGCAGACCTCACAAGTGGTCAATGTTGGGAGGGCAGTTGGAGCTGGGCCAGTGGTGACCCAGTGCTGTGTGTTCTTTCTATTCCATCATGTAGCCTTTCTGGACCATGCCCACTCAGTAGAACTTTATGGTTTCTGAGAATTTGAAAGGGGATGAAACAGTACTGAGAAGCAAAGCCTTCTCCCCCTTGCTTCTAGGACACAGACACCACTTTGCACCTCTCCTACTGCTCTCATCACACCTCCAGCAGCTCCAAATGGGAACAGCCACTGCAACTGGCTGAGACCACTTTGCAAAATCCTTAAGTCTATCAGCCCACCAGGAAGCAGCATGGTTTGGAAATATTCTGTCTCTTCAAAGTCAGTAGAATAGGGTAGATAAAGCTATATACTTGTATAAACTAAACTTCTATTGAGAAGTCTTGGCTTAAACATTTTTTAAAACCCACACTCCATATGTGCAGAGAAAGTAAAAACAAAGCCAAGCAGATATGGTTTCCCATTCTGTTTACCTAAACCTACAGCCCTTTTTCAAAAGGATATAACAAATGCAAATTTAAAATTAAAGAGTTGGGCTTTTAATTAATAGTCAGTTATGGTCCAGCCAGTGTTGCTTAGTAGTTGAGCATCAACCTATGCACCAAGAGCTGGTTGGTTCGATTCCTGGCACATGCCCAGTTGTGGCCTGATTCCAGTAAGAAGTATGTAGAAGGCAGCCAATCGATGATTCTCTCTCATCAATATTTCTATCTCTCTATTCCTCTCCTTTGTTTTCTCTCTCTAAAATCAATAAAAACAAAATTTTAAAAAACATTATAAAACTATGGTTTATAATGTTTTTAAAGTCAATTATGTAGGAAATGGGTTATGATTGAAATATATTAGAAGGGTCTGAAGTTAATCATTTCATGCAATTAAAGGGGACCAAATGGAGGAAAAATAGAGAAGAGGGGAATAATGAGACACTGGACAGAAAGTGATGCCAGGAGTCCCTAGGCCATCAAAGTCAGGAGAGTTTGATAACCTGCAACTCCCCATCTTGATTCAGAATGCAGACCTGGATACCTGGTGCATCTGGGGTCCTAGAGGATAAGCCTCCAAAAGCTTTACAATAGGCTTTGAGCTGAGATTGTCCTCCACACCATGGGGGCCCTCATCGCAACAGCAAGTCTATCCAATGGGAGTTTCCCAAATACTCACCCCCACATGTTTCCATACTTTTTAAAACAGTCCATGTCAAAATCCCATAAACCCTGCAAGGAGAAACAAAATTAGATTGTTAATCTAAATGTACTGAACTCTACCTCTAAAATCTCATAACCCCAGAATTATTGCCTCCATAGCCACTCCAGAAGTGAAGCTGAGGGAGAGTAAGAGTGACCTGCACACTCTTTGACCTCCTGGTCAAGCATCCTTTTCATTCATCTCATGAGCCCTCTCTGGAATCCTAGCAGAACTAAGAAGTTTGAGACACCAGGAATTTCTTTTAGTCTAGCAGGTTTAAACACGTCTACGGCATATTTGCTGAGTGAGAAGTGACAGAATGAATGACAAAGTGACTCGCCCTCCAATCTTCCAGCTCAACACAGAAAAGATGAGGAGATGTCACTACTCCAAAAGGACAGAAAAAATTAAAATACCTTCTCTGTGTTTTCACTTCTATAATTAAAAAACACATCTTCTTGTGGCTAACTTTCAGTTGTGATATTTTAGGTTTTAACTATGCAAAGGAAGTTCCAGAAATGTAGGTCTTGTGGTGCATCTTCAAGGAGTTGATCTGGGAAAGGTGGAAAGGAAATTGCCTTTTCAGAGGAAAAAGTATGGGATTTCTTGAACTAAATGAGGCCTTGAAGAACTCAGCTTGGAAAATTAGAATCTGAGAATCTGATCTACAAAAACAAAATCTGATGCAGAATGCAGTTTGCATGTAAGGTTCCGCCTGCTGGCTTTATGGACCTGAGCTCGTAATCTTCCATGTAGGAGTCAAGCCTGGGAAAAGCATCAGGGCTAGATCAACCACAAACACTGCCAAAATTCACAATCCTTGCATCACTGAGGTCATTCTATTCAGATAAAATAAATGCTCAATAATTTTGTCCAAACATCTCCTTTCCAGTGATTTTGTGTGAGCAAATATCTGAAGTCCATAGATAAGCACTGTCTTACCCCAGTTATCCCCACTCCCTCTCAGACTCAGCCACAGGCTGCGTCCTGTGAGGGCAGAGAAGTAAAGCAGCAGCTCTTGTTCCATCTCTCAAATCCCCAAAGACGTCATGGGGAGCACAGGATAAGTTAGAACCATGGGAATAACTGCAGGGATTTATCAGCTCTTTAGAGAATTCAAGTATTTATGTGCAAATTACCCAGGTGACTACTTGGGCTGCCTAATACACTGAAGTTTCAAAGCTATCCAAGAGAAGTCAAGAAAAGGCTACCTAGAGCGTATCCTGTGAACAGGGAAGTCTGACTCTAGCACATCCGACTTCATGGGGCACTACCAGGCATCCCTTCATACTTATCTCCTAATCCTAAGGATGATTATGTCTTCCTGGGAATTTGCACCTCGCAGAAAGAAAATGCTCCTCACAATGCTCACAAGTTGGGACAAGGCATGTGCTGCATCAGCTGAGAGCTCTGCTGCCCTACTGAGCCAACCCCTGAGGCTCCTGACAGCTGACACCGAGCCTGGGGTCAACCTGGCCTGCACGGGGAGGAGCCTATGATGCCCTTTCTGGAAAGCATGAAACCTCAGAACTTCTTCCTGAGCAAGGAAGGCCCTTTTACTATGGAACTCAGCTGCAATTTGGATCCATAAGGAGCAAAAGAGGAAGCCCAAACGGCACGCACCTTACGGTAGGCCAGAACAGTTCCCACAAAAGGTAGGGGTGTCGGCCCAGGGATTCCCAGCTTCTTAAAAAGTCCATGTGTATGGGTCCCATATCTATAAAGTGAAAGAGAAAGCCAGGTTACAGAATTATGCATTAGGTCCTGGGGTTGGAACAGTCAAGCTAGGAAATGAACATGTGGGTGATAAGTAGTGACAACAACTCCCACAGCAATAATTACATTCACTCATCACCTCTTTTCCCACTTCCACTGTGAGATTCAGAGAAAGTAATGGTGATTAGGTAAAATCAGTTGAACTTTCCATGGACCCAATCCTAGAATGAATACTTAACAAATGTTTCCAAATGAGAGTGTTCCTAAGAGACTGAGGCTGGAATGTTTTCCAGGAGATTCACCATGGCTATTTAGTAAGTTTGTTTGTTCATAATGTTAAAGATTCTAATTCTAGGTAGAAAAAGGGAAAATAATTTCTGCTCCAATGATGATATTTTGCTTAACTTCATCCCCTCAGTAACTGAGAGTTATTGCAAGCCAACCGAGACATTGTTCTTACAGTTTACTCAGTCACATTTATGCTTTTTCTTCCCCCTATACCCTGACCCTGTTTTAAGCTCTGATTCTTCTTAAATACATCATCATAAAGAGGCCTTAGAATAGCCACAGTGCAGGCTATTTCCCACCCGAGTCCCTTCCTTTGTCATGACAGTCATGAAATCAATTAAACCCATTTCTGCTTCTGAACTTTCAGCATGTTACATGAACTCTCAAGTGAGGCCAAGCAATTGAAAGAATGTGTCAGCAACATTGATCCCACTGAGTGATCTGGTCTAGAGCCTAAACTCACATGGTTCCATAACAAGGCATTGGGTGGGCTGAGTGAACTCCTTGGTTTCTTTCCAACTTCCCTCTTTTTGGTAGAGAAATGCTGCTTTGGGTGCAAAGAAAGGTGCTAACAATAAAACCAATCATTTTTATTGCATTTACATGTTGCCATAAGAGAGCACTGTCTCCTCTATGGCTACTGACTCATGACTGTATCAGTGTCTTCTAAGGTTAATGTTGTTTATCCAGTGGTGCCAGTATCTAGTGACTGACCCACTGCCACACAGACCACACAGTGTGACTTCAATGGTGCCCTATCCCCAGATTTCAAGCAGATGAAATGCCTACACTGTTGCCCTCTTAATGACCTCTTGCAGGACCAGGACCTGAAGTATCTGGGGGAAAATATTTTCCCAATCCATCCAGAATGCCTCTCTTATCATCACTGGCTCACAATCTCACTTATTCACCTGAACTGCAAGGTTAAAATAACTGGTTAGGCAAGTATATTTTAAAACATATATGTAATCTATGTTATAGAAGTATATATTTGTACAATGGACTCATATTCCTGACATTATTCTAGTAGGGTGAAGTTATTTACACACTTTTGTGGACATAAATCCTGAGCCAACAGCCTCTTTTATCCTACAGAAAGAACATACTGAGTTTTATCTCAGTAAAAAACAAATCTAATATTAAATAGAATTAAATTAAACATAAGTTAATTGTAAAATGTTATCTGAGAGAAAATATGTTGCCACAATAAACTGTATTTGTAATATTTCTTTCATAGAATTGAAACAAATTATATATTCTCTATGTTCATGTCATCATGATTTCCTACTCTTTATGAAAGTGAAATTGAGATAGAGGTCAAATGGAACATAAGGGGGGGTCAGTTCTTCCCTACCCACATGTCCAAAATGACTTCTCCCTCAACCTGTTTCATGATGCCAGGAATCTCATGCTTGAAAGGAATTCCTCTGCTAGATGGTTGGATTCATCCTCCTGCACTGTAAGTTAATGGGGGAAATTTTTAAACCCAAATTTGCTTTTGGGCTCATGCCTATGCAGGCAGCAGATTTCATACTGGGAGAAATAAATCTCTATAATGATGCCAACCCTCTCCAAAGACTAGAAGAAAAAAGTGAAAGAAAAGAATATGGTTTCAAGATTTCTGCTAAATTACTTCTGCTCTAAAGTTTTCTCATTTAGGGGTAATGGTTCTGCCAGTTACAAGGTGTGGGAATTGAGTATTAGGAGGGGGATTTTAGAAGAGAGACAGAACAGAGGAAAGAGTTAGTCTGAAGAGAAGGGGGGGAAGTCTCCAGCCCCCCTGAAGTCTGGGGTGCACCCTCAGACATGGTGTAAATTATACCAGGTAGTGGGAGGGAGGAAGCAGGAATAAACCTGGTGACATAAGGGCCATTCCTTGCACACATCTCTAGCGGCAGACACAGAACTGAAAGGTGAAGATAATGAGACAAAACCCCAGGCCATTCCCTCCTACCTCCAGGACCCCTGGAGCTGGGAAAGGGGTAAAGACAGAAGCCGGTTGCTTTTAATCTGCCTCAGCTGAATTCTGGTTAATTAGTCTAGGTCTACGCAAACTGTCCATTAGAAAATCACCCTCAGTAGCAAGTAATATCCCCAAACACTCTGGACTACAGAAACTGAGAGTTGGAGGCAAATGGGACATTACTCTTTCAACAGATCAGGGAAGAACAATAATGATCCATGATCCCTTTGGTGTTGGTAGCCTCCACCTTTTAAACAATTTCCCTGGTTGGATCTTTAAAACAGATAAGGCAGAGAGGGGCCTGATGAGCTCCCCAAAGCTAAGATTACAGAGGCCATGAGCCTGGACAGTAACTCACAGATAGAGGAGCACCAGGCTGATAGCCAGGAGAACCCAGGTTTCTGTGGAAAAGCTTGGGATCAGGTCCATGGCCGCTTTTGTTCAAGGTTCTCTCCTCTTGAGTTTTCCTGTCAGCGAGCCTTGTGTGTTACACTCTGCCAGCCAGCCTGTGCGTACGAAGCTTCCTGCCCCTCCCAGCTGTGATTCAGCCTGACCAGATGTTTACAGCAGAGAAAGTGGGCGAGGCTAGCAGCAAGCACTTAAAGGGCCCTCTGTGCTCCAACTGCAGATGCCCGCTCCACCTTGAAAGTTGGCAAAGCATCATGAAAACTCCCACTTTGACCACCCTTGAGTTCATCTTCTGTAGGAAATCAATGAACTACTAACTCCATTTTATCAGTAAGCCCAAATGTTACAGAAAACTCAAATAAAGCCACTGGTCTTAAATCTTTAAACTGCCCTTGACTCTACTGCCTGCACTAAAAAATACTTGAAGTCCTTCAAACAATCTGGGTCTACAAATCTTTGCCCATGCAGTTTCCTTCCCCAGTGACCCCTTGACGACTCCTATTCATCCTTCAAAACCTAGCTCAGACAAATTCAGCTCTGTTAAAGTCTTCATAGCCAATGTCCCTGAACAGATACCACCACTTCTTCCTCTTGGTAACTTCCAGTCTCTGCAGACAATTCTATTAATTGTTCTCTATCCTCTGGCACCACTGTTGGTCTCCACACAAGTTCCCTTATCAAATGGAGGTCTTATGAAGGGTCTTATGAAGGATCACCATTATGTCACTTGTCCCTACAAAACACTTTATGCATAGTGTGTATTGAGAAATGTTGGCAGAGTTGAGTTGGTAGAAGTGGTATTGCTGGGTCTTGTACATGTCCTTTCCCTGTGGTTCTTGGATGACCACTCCATCTTCCTGCATTGTTAACACAACAAAAGGGCCTGGCTGTGCCTTAGTCATTATTATCGCACGTTCAGTCTGATCCATCAGAATTTTGTTGACAAGGAGCTCCCAAAGGAGAGACAGGACATGAATGAGATACCCCCTCCCCCCAGAGGGTCCTGCAGAAGACAGGGAGTTAGACAAATTCATGACCAAAGAATGGCTCCCTCTCTCTGAAAAGACCACAAGTCCAAGACCAATGCATGTGAAGAGGAGAACAGAAGCTAGATGGCCACCACTGACATGACAAATGTCATATCTTAGCCAACACTGACATGACAAAATGTCACACTATGGCAGCACACATAGCATGCAAGACTTCAAAGAGATAAATGAGCTTTTTTTCTGGGACAAAGAGGTTCAGAGCAGATAGCTTCCTGCTTTGAGCAGTGGGGGATTTTTTTTTTTTTTATGGGCGCTGAGGAGCTGATAGGAGACAGCCTGTAATATTAGTCCCTGTCACCTGATGGGAGAGATCCAAGTACTCTGCATCTGTAAATTCCACTTGTTCCTTATCATCACTCAGACCCATGTTCTGTGTCTGCTTGGCCTGAGAAACCATGAAGTATGTCAACAACAAAACCTTAAAGGTCCCCAAAAATCAAAGAAGCAGGAGACATTTAAGCTGTGTTTGTGCACTTCTTTCTCTCTTTATCCTTTCTCACTTTTAGCCCTTCTGCAGAAATTGATACTTGTCTGTCACCAATTCTTTAGCTCCCTCTGGCCAGAAGTTCTCCAGGGTTGCATAAAACTAGACTAAGGGGATGTCTCATTGGTAAAATGCGGAAAGTCCCAACTATCTCACCCACTTCCTTTTATTTATTTGGAAGCTTGTTATGCAGCCTGAAATTTCTACCATCACAGTTTGTCATCTTAGAGTTAAGTTTTGCTCCAGGAAGCACCTGTTAAATCCCATAGCTCCCACTGGAAAGTGTACTGTATGAATACATTTATCCACCTGTGTATTGATTCAAGGCCAAGTGTGTGAATGTTATGTGTAGTTATATCACCAGGTTGTGGGCTACAAGCCATATAGCCCCATCCTTGAGAGGATCCTCCCAGTAGAGGGAGAAAGACAAATAACTGTGTTCAGAATGTGGCATACCCCTGGAATCTCGGAGATAACAGAACCCTACAGACAGGTAAGAAGGGGCTGCAAGCTGCAATATTTATAAAGGACAAACATGAGAGGTTGGAAGATGATCCTGAGGAAAAGTAGAATTAATATATTACCTAAATGTACAGTTTAAGAAGTTCTTTCATGTCTCTCTTAATTGACATTGACCCTCACGACAACCCTGTAAGATAAGTAATGTATTATTTTAATTCCCACTTTACAGATGTGGAAACAAAAGCTCAGGATGGAGGAGATTCTTTCCCAAGAAATTAAACTATGGCCCTAACCGGTTTGGCTCAGTGGATAGAGCATTGGCCTGCGGACTGAAAGGTCCAATTCCGGTCAAGGGCATGTACCTTGGTTGTGGGCACATCCCCAATGGGAGGTGTGCAGGAAGCAGCTAATCGATGTTTCTCTCTCATCAATGTTTCTAACTATCTAAACCTATCCCTTCCTCTCTGTAAAAAATCAATAAAAATATATTTTTTAAAAAAGAAATTAAACTATGAATCCAGGGCATGGAGCCAGGTCTTGTGATTCCAAATTGTACAGTGGCATGCTGGCTCCAATTCCAGGGGCCTTCTGAAATAACTTAGCAGATTACATGGGATGACCTTTCCTTCCACACCGGTGACCCAGCACACTTCCACTGTAGTTGCAAAAATAGTACAGAGTTGGTTGTGATCCAAAAATGACATGCACATCCTTGTATCCATTATTATGTCATGTTTTCACTGAATTGGTCTCAGCAGAAAAAAAAAATGTTGCAAACAATTCTGACATATCACAATCAGAATTTTGTAAGTTTCCAGGAAAGCAAAAAGTCAAAGGTGACAAAAACAAGGAGTGAAAGGTAGGCAAATTTCAGAAGACCATGTGGAAGGGAATTAATAAAATAGGAAGTGTTAAAAGAAGCAAAAGATAAGCATCTCAGAATATGTTGCAAAAGGGGATAAAGCCTTTATGGTCTAACCTAATTGTTGATATAACCTCCTAAGGTGTTTTGTCTGACACTAGGCTGGCCTCATCCAGGAAATCCTCTACTAGGCTCCAAAAGAGCCTTGTAAAACATGGATCTTGTAACACTTCTCTCTTGCTCAAATCCACCAACAGCTCCCATTATCCACAAGATAAAACTTAAATGCCTCAGGAAATAAAATATATATATAACAAAAAATATAGCATCCCATAGAATTATAGGAAAGGAGAGTTAACTAATTCACCCCAAAAGAGCAATAAAGAGATGAAAAATGGAAGGCAAAAAACAAAAAATAAAAACCAACCATTCTAGGAGTTTCACCATCTGTCTAGTAGGAGAATCAGAACAAAATAATAGAAAAAATAATTCAAGAAAATTTCTCAGAGCCAAAGGGTGGGAATCTCCAGATTACAAGGCCAACATACAGCACTGCCCAAAAAAGTAGCCTCTAGTCAGATGGCTGGTCAAATTTAAGTATAAATTAATTAAAATTAAATGAAATCAGCCCTGACCAGTTTGGCTCAGTAGATAGAGCGTCGGTCTACGGACTCAAGGGTCCCGGGTTCGATTCTGGTCAAGGGCATGTACCTTGGTTGCAGGCACATCCCCAGTGGGGAGTGTGCAGGAGGCAGCTGATTGATGTTTCTCTCTCATCAATGTTTCTAACTCTCTATCCCTCTCTCTTCCTCTCTGTAAAAAATCAATAAAATATATATTTAAAAAAAAAAAATTAAAAAAAAAAAAAATTAAATGAAATCAGAAACGCAATTCCTCAGTGTTCAATAGCCTCATGTGGCTGGTGGCTACCATATTGGACAATAGAGATAGAGAACATTTGCAAAAGTCAATTGAACAGCTCTGTCCCTGAATAATGGATGAATCAGTGCACCAAGTCCCATCATAATAAAATGTCAGAACAACAGGGACAAAAAGAAGATTCCCGATAGACAAACAAGATGGCGGCATAGGGTAGACACCGTATATGCAGCTGTGAACAACTATTTCAGAAAAACCTCGAAAAGAACACACGGACACCACTCGCACCCACAGGACGGCTGGCTGAGTGAAAATCCTACAACTAGAGAAGAGTCTGAGACTCAGAGGAGTGGCGGAAGCAAAGTACAGAGGTACGGAGGTGCGCGCACGGGCTCGGGGAAGGGCTGGTACCAGAGGTCGTGGTTCTTTTCCAAAACAGAGAGAGCCACAAGCTCCCAGCAGCTCTGAACTCCAGTTTCAGGCGAGTTTCTGAGGTCCCACAGACACCCAGAGAAGGGGGACTGACTGGCACCGGGTGGAAACCCAAAGCGGGTTTCTCTCAGCGTTGCTTGCAGCAATTACCGTGGGACACAGAGACCTGGTGTCTCTCAGCGCAGGGCTGAGAAGCGCCATAGCTATTTGCTTCGCCCTGCCCGGCGAACTCCCCGAGGCCCCGCCCCTCCCAAGTGCGTCAGAGGCTTCTGCAGCAACACCTCCTTAAAGATACAGGAGCCAGCCTCACCCAGTGGCCAGAGAGGGACTAACCTAAACAAAACAGATCTACAAGGAACACACTCGGGGCAGATGCAGTGAGCATAAAAGCTCCACTGAAACAACTCTTGCCCCATAA
>PVJC01020124.1:0-29486 GCA_004026665.1 Murina feae
GGGGCAATCAGGCTGGCAGGGGAGCAGTTAGGTGTTGATCAGGCTGGCAGGGGAGCGGTTAGGGGGTGATCAGGCTAGTAGGCAGAAGCAACTAGGGACAATCAGGCAGGCAGGCAGGCAGGCAGGCAGATGAACGGTTGGGAGCCAACAGTCCCAGATTGTGAGAGGGATGTCCAACTGCCAGTTTGGACATCCCCTGAGGGATCCCAGATTGGAGAGGGTGCATGAATTTCATGCACCAGGCCTGTAGTTTAAAAAATAAAAGAGGTACTTTGGTATCGAGTAGGTTTTTCCTCCACAGGTATTCCAAAGCATCTGATTGCTCATCCATTCTAGATGTGTTAAACTTCCTTTTTTCTGCTTAGTACATGTTTGTTTCTTAGTTCTTGTATTAGTAAGGGAAGGCTGTCAACCACAACAAGCAGCCCCAAATCTCACTGGTTTGACACAATTAAAGTTTACTTTTCAGTTGTCACAGTGTTGGTATTCCTCATCAAGTGGCCTTCCACAGGAGGCTCAGGTTGCTTTCATTCTATGGCTGAGAACTCTTGGATCTTCAGAGTCCTCTTCATTCAGCTGATGTCTGGAGAAAGAGAGAGGATTGCAGATGGGAGAGCAGAAACACTGTGTGGGAGGTTCTCCCAGGCCAGAACTGGATGTAGCACCAGTCACTTCTGTTCACATTTCATTGACCAGAGCTTAGTCATAAGACCATGTCCAACTGCCAGGGTGGCTGGAAAATGTGGGCTGGCTGTGACCCCAGGAGGAGAAAGAGAACAGATAATTGTGAGCATTAGCAGTTTCTGCCTTTGCACTGAGTCTTCGTTTTTGACCTTGTGTGTCCCAGGCTGGATTCCAAAGCCCTTCTCATCCAGAGCTTTTTCTGTGCTCCAAGCCCTTTGATCTTCTATCTCTGAACCTGAGTTTTTGCTCCTTGCTCAAACCCTCTTGTCACTTGTTACCTAACTTCACTTTGCTTCCTTTTGGCTGGATTTGACTCCTCATCTCTCTAGTTTTCCTAGCAATCCTCCTTGCCTTGATCATGTGTCTGGGACTGGACCATCTCATCCTTGGTACCTTCTTGCCATCGAATGTGTGCTCCTTGGATGAGAGCCCATCTTAGTACAAGTACCAACATGACAGAGGAGAATCTTTTCAACATGTCCAGTGCTTTGAAGTTTGTCCTATGAGTAGTACTGGGTATGGATTGGAACTCTACTTCTAGTTAGAGAATGTAAGGAGTTGCAGTAAGAGCCATAAAATATAAGGCACTGGGAAGTACAACTTTGGAAAGCCAAAAAGAAATCAGTGCTGTGCATCTTGAAGGGGACAAGTCTGAAGGGAAGAGCCAGTCTTTACACACACACACACACACACACACACACACACACACTCTAGAGGCCCGGTGCATAAAATTTATACATGGGGTGTGTGTGTGTGTGTGTGGTCCTTCAGCCCAGCCTGCACCCTCTTGCAATCCGGGACCCCATTGGGGGATGTCCCACTGCCGGTTTACTGTGAGATTGGCCCTAAACTGGCACATCCCTCTCACAATCCGGGACTTCTGGCTACTAACCGCTCACCTATCTGATCGTCCCTAACAACTCTGCCTGCTTGCCTGATTGGCCCTAACTGCTCACCTGCCTGCCTGATTGCCCCTAACAATTCTGCCTACCTGCCTGATCGCCCCTAACTATCTCTGCCTCGACCCCCCATCGCAGCGACTTTGTCTGGAAGGACATCCAGAATGATGTCCAGAAGGTTGTTTGGCTGTCCAGTCTAATTAGCATGTTATGCTTTTATTATTATGGATATATAGAAAGTTGATTTAAAAAGGGTTTTAAAAGTGATAGTGCTGGAGTAGATATTCTTTCATTACACTAAAAAAGAAGAAAGTATTTCATATTTTAGTGTGGGATTTTTAGGTAATGAAGAAAGAATTCATGAATTCCAGAATTTTTGGATCTGGGGGTGGGTTCCTTAGATAGGTTAAGTCATGTGCTTTCCTGTAAAATATCGTGAATGGGTGAGCCCATTCCAGGTGCCTTAGAAGTGACCCACTGGGTGGCAGGAGGTGGATGAGCAAGCTCAAAATCTTTTCCCATTCTGTGATTCTAAAAAAGAAAGAGAATAAAAAAGAGGCTGGATGGTCTGCTTTTGGCTCATACATTGGGGCTCCAGTGGCTCATACACTCAGATACTTTTAAATTCTTTTTGTTTGTTTTATTGTGATAAAAACACATAACAAAATTTGCCATCTTCACCACCTTTAAGTGAAGAGTTCAGTAGTGTTAAGTATATTCACATTGCTGTGAAACAGATCTTCAGCACTTTTTTATCTTGAAAAAATGGAAACTGTGCCTATTAAACAACAACCCCCCTTTCTCCCCTTTGTCCACTTTTCTATTTTATTCTACTTTTTGTAGCTCATATAAAATGCTGGGTGTATTAGATTCTTATTGCCACTATAGCAAATTACCACAAATTTGGAGGCTTAAAATATATATATAGTTCTAGAGATCGGAGGTATAAAGTGGGTCCACAGGGCTCACTTCTGGAGGCTGTGGGGGAAGAATCTGTTTGCCTTCTCTAGATTCTAGAGGCTGCCTACATTCCTTGGCTCATGGCCACTTCCTCTATCTGCAGAGCCAGCCATGAGGCATTTTCTCTTCCTCTCCTGCTTCTCTCTTACTAGAGGCCCGGTGCATGAATTTGTGCATGGGTGGGGTCCCTAGGCCTGGCGGGTGATCAGGGCCAATTGGAGCCATCTTGCCCAGTCCTGATCGGGGCCAGGCTGATCGGGGCCGGGCTGATTGGGGCCTGCTGGATGAAGGGAGGGATGAGGGAGGGACCACGAGAGGTTGGCTGTTGGAGCGGACTGATCACCAGAGTGCAGCTCCAACATTGAGCATCTGCACCCTGGTGGTCAGTGCACATCATAGCGACTGGTTGACTAGTTGTTCTGGTTGTTCTGGTCATTTGGTTGTAAGTCATTTATATAGATAAGGACCCTTGTTCACCATTTCTGGGGATTAGGACATGGACATCTTGGGGGTGGTGATGTCATTATTCAGCCTACCAAACTGGGCCTCTGCTAGATAGAAGCAGTGGTTAGAACAGTTTTTGTAGCTCAGTTACGTTTTCTGTGTTTTCCAGCTTTAGACTTTAACCTGGGCTAGTAGAAACAACATATAGGAACCTAGAGGCTTGGGCTCAAGTTTTGGCTTAACCTGGACGTGGCTGTAGAAACTAGGGCAAACAGCTTGCTTTCTCTGAGCCTGAGTGTCCTTACTTATGGAAGGAGATGCTTGGGTATCTAGGGTCCACCCAGCTCTGCCATGGCCGAGTCTGTTCCCTTTCCTAACCCACCTCTCATTTGTCCTTTCATTTTCTCATGCTGCTTTTTTCCATCAGCTCATGGAAAGACCAGTGCTGTCCTGAAGAGGGCAAGAGGACAGGCATGTGATGCTTTGTGAAAATGGCTCCTCTGTGCCAGTTAATTAAAGGGAGCCAGAGAAAGCAGAAATGAAGGGCACAGGGCATAGCTTTATTTCCTGCCCCTTTTCTGCAACCCCCACATAAAGTATCCTTGAAACAAATGAAATGCTAAATGCCATGTAAGCCTATTTGGGTCATACATAACAGGCACGGTGATTTCATATAAAACTTCAATTATCCTTCTTTTCTAGTTCAAGCCTGATAAGGTCAAATATTTGTAAACTGCCAGCCAGATGGAATCTGTATCTCCCAGTAGCCCGGATGTTGTGTAACCCCATCTGTGTGGTGACTGGTCTGGGCTGTTGTCTTCAAGGAAGTGAGAGAGTCTTGCCAACTCTGGATGTGGCCTTGAGGGGCACGATGTCATTTGGTGTTGTTTGTTCTCTTTGAGACAGGTGGTCCGGCTGTGCTGTGGAGCAGGCTGGGACAAGTGGCTGGAGGACAAGCAGCATCTCTGGTGGCCGGCAGGGGCTCTAACTCCTTGTGTCTCACCTCACTCTTTATAATTGCCAACTTAAGAGAAAGTGTTGGCTTCAATACTAGGGAGCATTAATTGGTATTAATGAATCCTATTTTCTTTATAATATTATACCCAGTTTACTGGTAAGCAAGCTGATGATCAAACTTGACTAGCAAAGAAGTGGGAGTTGAGAGTCAAAGTAAGATATGTCAAATTCCGAAACTCATCTTCTTTTTACTATGGCACTTTGTATCTCCAGGGCTCTTCACCTAAAACTGTTGCCCTTGGACGTGGAGTGTGGGAGCCATGGCTGATGGGGCAGGAGGAATCTCAGTTACTGAGCACTGAGCCACAGTCTGAAGAGTGTGACTGCTCAAAAACATGTGCTTTGGCAAAGGCAAGACTGGAGCTAATATCTGGGCCAGTTTCACATTGGCTGCTCTGGTTTCAGGTCCAAATTTAGTTACAGACTCTGAAAGAGCAAGGTCCCTGGATGGGCCAGTGTTGCTGGAGTGCATGTATGCAAGTTTGTGTGGGTGAGTGTGCAGCTGTGGCGTCTCTTTCCTGAGGAGGCTGATGGTTTGCGGAGGCAGGGAGAGTGTCTTACACGCCTGTTCCCCACAGCTCCTGCACCAGTGGGCCACATGAGCCACACACCCAGGTATTCTTGACCACTCACCCGTGCTTGGCACTGTGGGGGCTGCAGCGTGCACTGAGACAGAGGCTCTGCTCTAGGGTTATGTCTGAGCAGGGGAAGGGGCCCTTGCATACTTACATAGATAGAAGGAAAGCAGTGATACGGGCCGTGAGCAGCACCGAGGAGGGTGGCGGTGTTCTGTCACACACTGGGGACACACATGTATTTGTACATGTATATTTGTATGTATGTGCATGTGTGAGTGTGTGCTTGAGGGTGACTCCATGGTCATGTGAGGGATTTGCTTTCCCAGACACGTTATCCTGGGCAGGCAGCAGCTGCCCTCCCTTCCCCGGTCTCTGATCCCTTTCCATGGGTGTTGACTTTATAACTCCTTGGCTAAACTGGAAAGTTGGGTCAGGGCTTTGCCCTTCTGAATGAGAGCCTTAAGCCTGTAGTTTTTTTTTTTTTTTTTTTTTTAAAGGATTGCCACCTGGCCAGTGTGGTTCAGTGGTTGAGTGTAATCCCACGCACCAGGAGGTTGCTGGTTTGATTCCTGATCAGGACACATGCCCGCATTGCATGCTTAATCCTCAGTAGGGGGTGTGCAGGAGGCAGCAATCGATGTTTTCCCCTCTTTGACGTTTCTATCTCTCTTTCCCTCTCCTTTTCTCTCTCTGAAGTCAATAAAAATATATTAAAACAAAATAAAACAAAAACCGCTGCCTTTCTCTTATGATGCTCAGCAAACAGGGTCTGCAGTTGCAGGCTGCCAGGGGACCACCAGTGACAAAACTATGTTTAATCCATCTATGATGTATATTGAAAGGACATCTTTCTTTGCTGGAATACTGTGTGCATCGAGCAGACCAAAGCAAATGCTCCAATAACCTTCTCTATGTGTATGAAAACTAGGTAGCTCTCATCTTTAGAAATATGCTTTGTGTCCCCCCAAAGATTCCTATACATGCTTTTATTCATTGTTAACTAGTTGTGATTAGCCCCAATGCACAGATTAGGAAAACCACTTACAGAAAGGCTGCCAAGTTAGTCAGACGTTCAAGGGGAGCTAATAAGCAGGTAGTTATAATTCCAGCGGCATCCTGCTACAAATCTTGAGTGCATTGGAGAGGGCCAGGAAGAGCAGCTCAGTAGATACGTAGGCATTGCAGGGGCTGGGCACTGTGGAGGTACAAATAATGCATGTCCCTCTTTCAAGGAGTCATAGCGATCCTCGTTCATTAGCTGTGTTTGTTGAGACTCGGGATCATGGCCCTATTTCAGTGACTGCCTTAGTAGGTAGATGCTTTTCAGATTCAAATATTTATTATCATTAAAGGAGGAAATTCAGGGATGGGGTCAGGGGCTCCGAGGTTCCTTCTTAGAAGCCTGTTTCTTTTGCCAGCATGTTCCAAACGGTAAACTCTTCTGCCACCCACATGTGAATTCTAGAATCAGTGACTACCTAATCAGTATATAGGACCTTAGAGATCATTTGGTGAACTCCCTCATTTTATAGGTTAGGTCACTGAGGAACAGAGGGCCAAGGGTGAACTTTCCCAGAGTCACACAACTTTTTAGTGGGAGAGTGAGGGAACCCATGTATCTATCCCTACTGTACTTCATCCTTGGTCTTCTTGACTGTAGGGGAGAGCAGACAAGGAAGTGTGAGTGGCTGGAGCTGTGGCAATGGGAAGGTTGTGAATTGCTGACACACTGGGTAAGGTCTATGTTGGGTTGCCTGCAGAGCCCTTCCTGGTGTGAAGCCTCATGGCCCTCCTCAGACCAGTGGTGCCTCAGACCAGTGGCGTCCCCATTCCTCTCATTCATTGCTGTAGGCCCTGGGGACTCAGCTCACTTTAATAACATCAACAACTAAAGCAATTCTAATTAATGACTACTGTCCACTGAGAACTTCATAAAGGGCTACACCAGGCTAAGTGCTTATAAATTTTTTAAAATCTTTGAAACAGCTCAGCACGGTACCTAAGTCTCAGATGTATTAAATGACTTGCCCAGGCTCTCAGAACTTTAAGTGGCTATACAGAATATGAACTTTGGTCTCACATGACTCCAGATCTGTGCTTTTAACTTCAACTCTACTGCTCACTCTTGGTTGCCATTATCTACTCAGTTCCTTAGTGGTCTGTCTCTAACACTCAGTATTTCCACACCCCACATTCTGATTCCTACTTTTTCCTTACTATCTTTATAGATCAGCACCTGATCCAATTTGTCTTCAAGGTTATAAACCTCCTAATTACTATGGGGATCTAGTCAGAGGGGAGTAAGGTGAACAGGGTGACAAAGTTAGAAACTGTAGAGTTTTACAACATGTTTGCAGCCCTGGTTTCTGCTCTGTGAGTTGTAACTCCATTCTGAGGTGAAAAATGAAAATGCTATTGACCTCTGCTTTCTATTTTTGGGCTCTTCAAGATGGACTTGGCCAACTTTTCCTTTCCCCTCCTTTTTGGCTTAGGCTTTAGATGCAATTGAAGTTTGGGGATGCCCTTGGCCCAAGTAGGGAACTTGGATTTCTGAGGTCCCCCAACCTAGGTGTCAGTCACTGCCCTGAGTCTCTGCCTCACCCAAGGAGGTCCTTCTCATCAGATGTTTTCTCAGTCTTTCAAGGAGAAAAAGATGGAGTAGAGGAGCCAGGAGGGGTCAGATATTACGGTCTAGAAGGTATCAGAAAAACCCAAGCAGAAAGAAAAGGAAGCTTGGCTCAAGAAAGATGGGAAAGTAAAGGGGGTCAAATATATGGTGACAAAGATTTGACTTTGAGTGGTAAACACACAATGCAATAGAATTGTACATTTAAAACATACCTATTTTAAAATTTTTTTGAAAATATTTTCATTGATTGCAGAGAGGAATTGAACCGTGACCTCCTGGTTCATGGGTCAATGCTCAAGCATTGAGCAACACCAGCCAGATAAAAGATATCTAATTTTATTAACCAATGTCACCCCAATTTAATAATAATAAAAAGAAGGACAGGGAAGAAATACACGTGGAGGGAGGGAGGGAGAGAGCTCAAGAAGTTCCTGGGTGCAAGAGGCACTGAGGACTTAAGATGCCAGAATAATTGGAGGGTTCAGCGGGGGATAAGTTAGTCCTGGCCTGGGTTTCATTGGATGGGGGCCATGTGTTTCTCTCTGCCTTATCTCCATCACTAGTAGTGGGAATCAGGTGCTTTGTCTCCTCACTTAAAATTATCAGGACTCTGAGGAGTACTTGCATTCCTTCAGCAAACACTTCCCTTTGTACCTGATGCATGTTCGGCACTGGACTAGGCACCAAAGCTGCAGAGATGAACAAGTCGTGGCCTGCCCAGGAGATCCACCTGGTGCCCAAAGCAGAGCTTTTTTTAATGTAAAAAGTTCATTGAGCTGTAATTGATACAGTAAGCTGTGGACATTTCATATGTACAATGGGCATATGCAAATACTCCTCACAACCACCACATTCAATAATTAACATATTCATCATGCAAAAGTCAAAGCAGAGCTTTTGGATGACACTGGCACTACGGAAAGGCAGGGATTAATCTAGTGTTCTGCTCACCCATCTCTCCCAGCCATAGATCTGACACCTGCTGGTATGCATGGTTCTGGAGAACACAGTAGAGTGTTTGGTTTCACTCCATTGTGATGGCATGTTTGTGTATGTGCATGTGCATGTGTGATTTATTTGATATTTGAAAACAATTTATGACCCAAACTAGAGGCCTGGTACACAAAATTCATGCACTGGTGGGGAGAAGTCCCTCAGCCCAGCCTGCACCCTCTCACAGTCCGGGAGTCCTCAGGGGATGTCCTACTGATGGCTTAGGATGTCCTACTGACTGACAGCTCACCTCACCTCTGTGGGAGGTGATTGGGCCAGCTGATCAGGAGATGGCGCCATCACACCACAGCTGCAGCTGCCCGGCCTCCCTCTGTGGGAGGTGACCAGACGGGTAATCAGGGGACAGTGCTGAACCCCCCCATCATCCCTCTGCCACCACTGGTTGCCTCCCCCCACCCCATTACTTTCCCTCACTCTGCCCGCTTGCGCATGCCTTGGCTGGCCTGATGACGCCTGCTTGCTGGCCCCCAGCTCCCCGACGACTGGTCATTCCACTTTTTGGTCAATTTGCATATTATGCTTTTATTATATAGGATTCTTTGCATCTTTCTCTGGGCCTATATCATGTGCTGAGGTCCTGTGCAGAGGGCTGTGCAGGAAGGCACTGGGGAGGGGTTGAGGCCTGTCCTGCCTCTCTGGTCTGGTCTGAATTCACTCCTGATTAGCGTACATTTCAAATGCCGTCACCTTCTGACTTTCTTTTCCTGAGAAGGCAGCCCTCCCTTCCCAGATCTCTTTCCTCTTAGAATGTTCTTCCAAGCTCTAAATCCAACACTCATTCTTTCTGGCTTAAAAAAAATAAAATGTTTTATATGTTTATATCATGTAAAATTTATATAACATAAAATCTATCATCTTACCCTTTTTTTAAGTATATGGTTTAATAGTATTAACTACCTATATTCATATTGTGCAATCATCATTGCAATCCATCTCCAGAACTTTTTCATATTCCCAATGAAACTCTGTACCCATTCAAATTCTAACTCTACATTCTCCCTTCCACTCAAGTCCTAGCAAACATCACTCTACTTTCTATATCTATGGATATGGCTCCTCTAGGTAGCTCATATAAGTAGAATGATATAGAATTTGTTTTATGACTGACTTATTTCACTGAGCATAGTATTTTTAAGGTTTATCCATGTTGTAGCATGTGTCACAATTTCTTTCCTTTTTAAGACTGAATAATAGTCAATTGAATCTTCAGACTACATTTTGTTTATTCATTTATCTGTCAATGGACACTGGGCTGTTTCCACATGTTGGCTATTGTGAATAGTATTTCTATGAACATGGGTGTAAGAATACTTGTGTGAGTTCTTGCTTTCAATCTTTTTGGATATCTACTCGGAAGAGGAATTGCTGGATTATATGGTGATTCTATATTTACTTTCTTTTAGGAAAACCATGAGTTTTCCATAGCAGTTGAATAATTTTGAACATTCCCAACTAGCCATGCACAAGGGCTACAATTTTTCCATGTCTGTGCCAACACTTATTTTATGATTTTTTGATAATACTATCCTAATGGGTATGACATGCTCTCTGGTTTTGAGGACATCCATGTGAACCATATTAAAGATAATAAAGTAGAAAAGAAATGACAGCTGGAGGGGGCTATTCTCAGTGTTCCCCTTCCTAGGACAGCAACCCCTTAAGTTGGTAAGCACAGGCAAATTGGAGGCAGCCAGTTAGGGTAGCTGAGCACATATTCTCTCAGGCCACCTCTCTAGTGAAGAACCTAGCCTGTGGGTGGCAGAAGGTGGATGTCCAGCTGCACTTTATCATCCCTGGTCTTTGAGGTCCAGACACAGAGTACTTGGTGGGGCTGTGACCAGTTGGGGAGGGTGATGGGAGCGGTGAGATGCCTGGACCAAAGGGTTTTCTATAGGACCTGAATATTGAGTTCAAAGGACCTCTAATGGTGCTTGGATGAAACTTTTCATTCTAAAGAAGAGGAAATTGAGAGCCAGAGAAGGAGTGTGATTTGCCTGAGAGTGCAGAACAAATGGGTGGTGAGCTGGGACTGGGCTTCAACTCTCTTGACTTCTGGCCTGGCTCTCCTCCCACCAACTCAGGGAAGAGTCCAGGTGTCTTCAAAGCTATTTGAAGCTTAATATTTATCAGGAAGCAACAGCCTCGGGGGACTTGCTTATTTTTCCTTGCCTTCCACCTTCTTATCTGCCTTCTCTCCGGTAGCTGTTTTGCAGGGATTAATGAGATAAATGGCTTTGCCTTTTCTAGATGAAAGAAGCATTATCCTTTATACAAAGCATCGTTATTAAATGGCCTCTGAGTGTAGAGACCATTTAAGCTAATGTGTTTCTTTTGTTCTGCCTTAATTAGAACTAGAGATGTCCAGGAGTGGGACACATAGTCTGTGTACAGGTGCATTCATGTTATGTTTTTCATGTGTAAATACGTGTGACCCACTCCTCACACAGTGCAGTCCCACTGACAGTTGAAGAATTTCAGAGTCTTTCACTAATAAAGGAACGTGGGAAATGAGCACTGTTTATAGGGGTCTCTGTAATTCTCTGTATTCTGAATTCTCTGGATAGATTCACTTCTGCACAATCAACACTATTAATATTTGTATGTGAGAAACAGGAACTTTTAATAAGAGGTGATTGCTTAACCTGGAGGGTGTGCTTCGGGGAAAAAGATTAAAACAAAACAAAACAAAACACTTTCAAGTTTTATCTCACTGAAAATGAGTTACTCTTCTTTGGTGCTCTGAGGCTTTATATGTGGGCATCTGTGGAATGATTCTTATTAAGCAATATGTTCAGTTTAGGTAGTACTTTCATAGACATAATCTCATTGACTCTTTACAATTGTCCTGTGAGGAAGACATTATTATTTCTGTTTTACAGATGAGTAAATTGAGCCCCAGAGAAACATACATGTCGGTACTTGGTGGTGTGAGCGACAGTCACAGGGTGAGGGGTCTGGGCTGTGATACTGCGAGGCTGGGTGGGTAGAGGAAAGCCACTCCCTCTCTCTGATGTCCAGGCCTGTTGGACCTTCTTCCAAGGCGCCCGGTTATGCAGATGGCCTGGCTCAGACCGAAGGCTGCAGCCTGGGGCCCTGACTCATAGGCCCGGTGTCTTTCACTTCGTGAACACACACCTGCTTATCCTCAGGGGACCAAACTGATAGTAAATAGAACTGCTGTTAAAAATTTGAGATGCTTATGTGTCTCAAATAATTTTCAAATCAACTATTTCACTTTACCCTAAACCAACTTTCGTGCCACAGCTGGAGAGATGGGGAGCAAATTATCCTTTGTTCAGGGTTTAGGTTCTAGTCCACAGAAGGTTACATAGAGGTGCGTACTGAGTCCCCAGGGGCTTGTTTCTCTGTGGCTGGGCAGGTGCTTTCATTTTTCGGTGGTGCTGGGGATTCCAGGCGGGTGAGGTCTGTGGATATCACCTCCCCATGGGTGATCAGCACCTGAGGCTGGTTTGGACACAGTAAATTTTGCAAGCATACTTAAAAAAAACAAAACAAAATCATAACTATTTATTACCTGACTACCAAAGAATTATATATTCCACAGAATGTGGCTAATGTAATAAAAATACCTAGTATTTTATAAAGTTATCTCAAGCACTATTCTGAGTTTTACATTTATAACTCATTTGACTGTCACAACAATACTGTGTGGTGGCCACTGTAATGATTGCCATTTTACAAATTGGCTGTCTCAGGTACAGAGAGTCCTGGCTGGTCCAGTCACACAGCCAGTAATAGGCAGAGCCAGAATTTGCAAAGTGCGCCTGGATTCTGAGTCCGTGGTCCTGTGTGCTCCATGGATCTGCCTTTCTGGGAACAAGTCTAACTTGTCACCTAAACATGACACTAGTAATATTTTGATATGCTTCTTCTTAGTCTTTCTTCTATGAAAAAAAAGTGTCCCTTACTAAATTGGGGTCCTATTGTGTGTGTGTGTGTGTGTGTGTGTGTGTGTATGCATACACCTGATTCTGTTGCTTAAAATTACGTTGTGGGATTTTTTTCTGTGTTGTTTTGCAAAATCATAATTTTTATGGCTTCCTAAAATTATTTCATATGGATGTGCATTGATTTATTTAGCCAGTCCCTGTGATGGGCTCTAAGGTGACTTCCAGTTTGGTGTTGCTATAATTCACACTGTGGTGAATACCCAAGTAGGCACATTGTTTGCCAGATTCTTCGATTAGTCCTTTAGGATAGCTTCTGCGAAGTAAGGGAGGTCAAGTGTTAGAAGTACTTAAAAACTCTAATCAGGAGTGCTAAATTGCTTTTCTGACAGAGTTCATCAGCTCATGACAGAAGAGGCCTGGGCAGGTTCAGGATGGAGTGGAGGAGCCCCGGGCACAGGTAGACCTTCTTTCCTGAAGAACAGAAAAGCTCAATGGCTACGAGGGGCTGAGTGTGTGAGCTCTGGGCTCCAGGCCTCAGCTGGGTTAAATCTCTGCTGCAGGGCTGCTCTGCCATCCCCCTGAGTCAGACCATTGACAAGGCCTGGGCATTCACAGGCATGAAGTGGAGTGAGAGGAATTAGTACTGGGTTCCCAGAAGTGCCCTGCCCATTTCAGTGGGTGATAGTAAGCAGGCAGGGTGAGGCTTGGCCAAGCCTTCCAGATAGTGAGATGGAAGGAGGTAGAGGCCACAAAAACTGTCCTCCCAAGGTAGTATGACCTCACTTGTTCTAATTCTGATGATTTGGTAGGCATTCAAAACACATTTGTCACGTGGATGTTCTTGTGCAGAATTTTCACTTAGCCTTTACAGATTTCTAGTGAAAAGTAATTCTGTATCTCTGTTTTCCTACCAGTGATAAAATTTCAATATCATGTGGGCCAGAAGCCTAATTACTATGCTGGTACAATTACATTTTGAGCTACTCATTCATTCAATACATTTCTATTGCGCACACACCATACTCTACACCAGCAGTTGCCAACTGGTGGTCCGTGGACCACTGGTGATCTGTGAGGTACAAAAGGTTGGCAACTGCTGGTTTAAGGAAACCTTTGGAGCAGCGGTCACCAACCGGTGTCCTCAGACCACTGCTGGGCCGTGTGGTCTGAAAGGTTGGCTGCTTCACGCTGTCTGAGCTCTGGGTGTACAGCAGTGAACAAAACAGGTAAAGGTGCCTGCTTTTGGGGGCTTCCCTTCTCAGCGGGGAGGAAACAAACTTTTACTTAACATGATAATAAAAACCGTTAACATATGACATCATCTAAAAGAGTCGAGTAATAACATCTCTGTAAACTTTTCACTAGAAATCTGTAAAGACTAAGTGAAAATTCTACACAAGAGCATCCATGTGGCAAATGTGTTTTGAATATCTACCAACAATCACTCTGCTATGATTTCTGAGGCTGCAAAGCTGGTTCCTGCTGTCAAGGAGCGTATGAATCCCTGAGAGAATAAGAGAAGGGCCCAAAGGTTGGAGTGTAGCTCCTTTGAGGCACTCACCCGCTGAAGCAGAGGAGAGGAGGAGTGGGGTTTAGGTCCCATCAGTGCTGTGCTAGGCTACTGTGGCACTCTTTCCTGTTTTCCATAGCCCCTGTTCCCCCTCCATAGGCCCCCCTCCCCCAGACATCAGCAACCCGAGGGTTTCCCATTTTTCTAGATAAGTGTCTGAGCTCAGCCAGGGCTGGGTCTGTTTTTACAGTGCAAAAACTACTCTGTGATAACACTTAAAAAGCCGAAATACTCACTTTTGATAAACTTGAAATGATCCTCCACTAGGTTCTGTAATTTAGGTTTTCCATCCAAGGTGGTGGGTGATTGATAGGTGCCTTAGTTCAAATAGCAGGAGATTTCCCTTCTCTTCCTGCTTGGAAATAAATGAAAAAAAGTATTTTATTATTAATTTGCAATTTATTATCTTTGTTTGGAAAGTATGGTTTAGCTGTTTGTATCTATTCACTTGTGTTCATCTTGCTTTTCTGCCTTCTGATCTCTGATGTCAATATGACCTAAGACCATGGGGGAAGTGGCTTTATGATTAGGTCTTCTGGCCAAGGCAATGTTTATTGGCCTCCAGTCCTCTACAGATGAAGCTAGTTTACTTCTTCTGGGAGTCTGCCCTAGGATTCCTTTTCCTCTCTTTCCCTCCTTTCGACTAGCTGCCCAGGAAGAACGGAAGAAAGGCCTAGTTTTCTGGATCATTAGAAGGGGAGAGCACCAGTAAATTTACCACTCTTCCAGTTGGTTGGGGCTTCTGGAATGCTCCAAGTTCTCTGCCTTGGCCCCAGTCATCAGAAAGGGGTGGGATGTAGAATAGAAAAGACAGTTTCATTTAAGACAGCACTAATCGATTGAGTCAGGGAGATGGGCACAGATGTTCTTGGTCCTTCACTGTCTCCTTGTTTATGGTCACGGGCCTGTTCTGAGCATCTGCACCTCTCATGAACTATGTTCATAGGAGGATGTGGGATGAGGAAGACAGTGATAGTAAGAGAACGCTGTTGAAAAGAGTGTGAAGGTAGCTCATATAGGAGACAGAGGAGGCAGATGGAGAGCACCATAGTTGAAATGCTGAGGAGACACTTGGGGTGCTTGCTGTGGGGAGAGGGCTTACAGCCCAGCTGGGATGTCTTGGGGCTCTCTTAGTCCAACTTAGGTTAGGGGACAATGTCAGCTTCCTCAGCTGCCCATTAGGAAAATTAGTTTCTCATTCACTTGTCAAGAGCTTTAGCTACTGAAAAATAACTTTTGATTTATATGTTGTTTCTTAGGTCTTAGAATCTCATGCTTTGAAAACATGTCTTTGCACAGGTGGTTATTTTCTGGTCAGAAAATCCACCCATCAGAATCTGAATCAGTTCTTGATTGCTATTTTTTTTAAGTTTCTTTTTCTTTTTCTTTTTTTAACAGATTAGAATTAAGTACTTCTGTTAGTACGTTTTTCCATTTCTCACACCTGATTCCTCATCATGCTTTTTCCATCATGACTACCTCTTAATATAGACCTGTGCTATCCAATATGGTAGCCACATGTGGCTATTTAAATGTAAATTAAATGAAAGTTAAAATGTAGTTCCTCAATTGAACTAGCTACATTTCAAGTGCTTAAGAGTCACAATGACTGGTGGCTGCCACATCGGACAATCCAGAATGATAGGACATTTTCATCATTGTAGACGTTTTGTTAAACAGTGTGTGGATTGTATGGTTTAGACCCACAACAGACACTAGTGTGGCCATTTTAATAGGAAAGATACTTAGTACAGGGATATAAGGGCTTAGAAAGTAATTGGAAGGGTTGGGAGAACAGTCTCTGGCCTAGTCCTCCAGCAATGATTCCTAGAACAATACTGCAGAATTGGCTTGCTAAGAGGACTGGGATAATTAGGAAGGTGGGGAATGTGGGAGTTGCTGTGCCAAGAACTAGTTGTAGGATCCAGGGATCAGGAAGCCATTGCCAGTGCCTTGTTGGCCCTGTAGTGGTGAAACAGATACCCTCTCCACCTGCCTTAATTTCAATTCATTTCTTGAATTGGCCAATTCCATAGTCACATCAGGAAGTCCAGCTATAGGGGAGACTGGACACTGTCGTTTTTAGCTCTCCCACCTTTGCAGGACAGGAAGGCACAGCAGAAGGAGGTTGGAAGAGCTATTGTGTTAGTTCACCAGTCCACTGCATCTGCCACATGGTGCTGAGCCAGACCCGATTCTTCTCTGGATGAGCACTGCTAGGCTTGAAGTGGGCAGGGCCTTGGCTTATCTTCTAAGACCAAGACCAGTATCTTCCCTGTCTGAGTTTCCTGGCTATCTTTGTAATGTACTAGATAGGGAAGATCAATATTCTAGTTATTTGGCCTTTAATGGGCAGAGAAAGCATAGTTTCTGTTTCAGGTTGACGGCCACACTCTTAAAGAAAATGCAGGCCTCTTTTCACTACAATGAGATGACAGACAGTAAGAGCTAAATAGGCTTCTGCAAAGATCTTTGTGACACCTGGCTTGAGTGAAAGCATTTCCTTTGCTAAGTGAGAGGATAAGACTTCAGAAGAAATGTATGTACAGTTCTCTTCTTTCCGGGGATGAACTATTGTTTCTTGCTCTTCATAAGTTAACATTGGTTGCAGTTATATGTATAAAGACTGGTCTTTAGTAGTGACCTCCTTCGTGCATGGCTGAGGGACTGAGGCTAAAGAGGGGGGCCATGCTGTTGAAGCAGGCCTGCAGCTCCGTGCCTTTTTCCACACAGGTGCCTAATTAGGGTTCCCTTTATGATACCGGGGTTTTGGGATCTCTATTGAAGAGTAGTGTGGAGGCAGGGAAATGGGAAGCACACTGGCACCCACTGTTTGAGCTATCCTTATTGAGATTTAGGAATCAGGGTTGGAGGTTTTGGGAAAGAATCACTTAAGCACCAACCTGAAATGTGAGAAGGAATCACCAAACAAAGAGCAGAGGGAGCAAGTTAGGTATGTGCAAAGCTACTGTGATAGACAAGAGCTGAGCATGTCTGAGGGGTGAAGTGAGGCCAGTGTGTCAGGAGTGCATGGGACTAGGCCAAGAGACAAGTGAGGTGAGCTCAGAGAAGTGGTCCAAGGCCTACCTATGCAGGCTTCATAAATCATGTAGAGTTCAGATTTTGAAGTGATTTAAATAGGAGAATGACAGGTCCTGGTTTATGATTTCTATTTCTAAAAGGTCACTCTGGTTGCTGCATGGAGATTGGGTTGGGGATAGGCAAGAGAAGTGAAAGAAATGTCAGGGGTCTACTGCAACATTCTGGGCAAAAAAATGTGTAGTGGCCTGCTTAAAACCTTTTCCCTCAGATAATCTCCCCCACTCTCACATTCAGGAAGTAAGTGACAGGGCTTAGTAAACCCATTCCTTAGGGCATAGACCGGCCTACACCAACAGTGTTACTGAAGTCTACCTGTTGTCCACCTTCACCTTTATCATGTGTCACTGTTAATACACTTGTTAGCAAACAGATACTGAGCATTTTCTGGGATATGGTCCTGGATCAGGTTCATGGATAGAGATGGATTAAAGGGGAAAAAAGTGAACCTTTTTATCATTGAACACCTTCTAGGTCCTCAGCACCACACATTTCCCCAGGGGTGTAAGGGAGAGTACCAAGGAAGCATAAGCCGCTGCCTCCTGACTTGGACTCCTCCATGGACCTTGCAGAGCAGAATGACCTGCAGCTGACAATTCATTCTGGGGTCTTAGAAAGTAATCGGAAAGGTTGAGAGAACAGGCAGGCTCCAGGCTGGGCCTCCATTCTGTTGGAGAAGCAGCAGTTGCTGTGTGCAGGAGGAAAGAGCTGTTGCTGTCTTCAGGCAAGCTTGGCCGTTTGACAAATGAGAGCCATTTTCTTATGTATGAGAAAGAGATCACTGCTGTGGGCGCCCACCTGTCTGTGTGTGGCCTGATTTGTTGAGCTGCTGGCCTGGGGCTCGTTCAGCGACAAGAGCATCAGTGGAAACAGTGTATGGTAAGGCAGGTGCCAGAGCAGACTTAAATAGTGGCATCTTTTCAGCTGGCAACCAGCAGTCAGAGCTTTGAATCAGCGTCATAATTTGAAAATTGATCTCTTTGCATTGGGTGGTTTATTTTATGCTAACAAGAGCCATCAAGGACACAATACTGCTTGCCTTTCATCCATGGCACTGCTCTGGATTAAAAAATGTTGAGCCTGAGATGGAGATTTTTCCATTTCTGGGATTCTTGTAGAATTGTGCCCCTTGTTGTGGTGGACCTGGTGGTACTCATAGAGCCTCCAGTCTGGCGGGGGGGGCAGGGAAATTGCTTGGAGAAGGGGAAACCAAGCTGGACTTTGGAGTATAGCCCTAGTGAGGAAGCCTCAAGGGGCCACGCCTGCCTCACCTGGCGTGTGGCTTTGTGTGGCAGTGTCCTTAGTCATGTCACAGGGCTACAGCAATGCTCAGAGCTGCCAGGACCAAAATACTGACGGCTGTTTTCTTGTCTTCCAGCTGGGGAGAGGTTGAAATTCCATTTTTCCCCGTGGGCTTATTCGTATGTGCTTTCTCCAGATGGTGTGCTCCAGAGAGGTCCTTGCGCTCTGGGAACGGTTCACAATGTGAATGAAGGTCACCCATGGTGAGGGGTGGCTCACAAGGCAGCCTAGCAAGGCATGGCTTTTGGAACCCCTATTGACTCTCTGGAGCTACAGCTATTTAGCCATGGTCTCCACCTGCCCACAAACAGCTTTTCCAAAGCCGTGGATATGTTCTCGTGCTGGTGCTTCCTGACTTCTTTCCAAGTGTTGTCCAAATACTCCTTGGTTTTTGGGACTGGCAAGTGGTGTGAGAGAAGGTGATTAACAATACTTAGGAGTGAGTACAAAGATTAGAGTGTGAAGACAGTAGGAAGGTGTGAAGTATTGAGGGCTTGTGTGAGGAGAAAATGGAGGACTGGGAAGAATGATCGTTGGGGCATGGCTGCTTTTACTTAGGCAAGGGGAGAGAAGTCAGTCCAGGAATAAAATAGTCTATTAGACATTGTCAGTGCCAAACTGAGAAGGAAGGAAAAGTAATTTATCTCAGATTGAACGGACAGAGTTGCAGCTCAGTCTGGTGAACCCAGTAAGATAGTAGATGAGGTTGGGCTCAGTCACTCCAATGCAGCAGATAGGAACAGGGACACCTTGCACTTCCATTCATCCCAAAGTTCCCAGGGTTACTAATGGGCTGTTCATGTAGTGGATGGGGGACACCTAAGCCATGCCCACCAGCCAATCAGAGCGACTGTATGCAAATTAATCCAGCCAACATGGAGGGCGGCACTCAGGGAGCTGAGTAAACAGGCATTTTCCATTGCAGCAGGAGTGAAACTGTTTGCGGGCCGCCTGAGCTTCTCTCCGCTCCAGGGAACAATGTATTTGTAACATTGTTTTAATCCTAGAAGTATCAGAAGCTGAAGCAAACAGCAGGCTGGGCCTGACTTCTAAGGGTAACATTGTTTCATTATAGAAGCCACAGAGCTGAAGCAGAGAGGAGGTTTCGTTACCTGCCTAGGCCCCGGCTTAAAGGAACAGTGTATCAATTATAGAAGATAAACAAACCCCAGGAACCTGCTTCTAGCCAGCCTTGATGGGACATTGGGTCAATGGGAGCTGTGGGCAGCCTGAAAGTCTGAAAACATCCCTCAGCCTGTCACCCAGGCTGACCACACCCAATGGGGTAAGGGACACCACTGGGGGGCTTGGCCAGCCTGCAAACAGCCATCAGCCCCTCACCCAGGCTGGCCAGGTACCCCAATAGGGACCCAAAACCTGAAGGGGCTCTGGGCAGCCTGAAAGCCTGAAAGCGCCCCTCAGCCCATCACCCAGGCTGGCCATACCCCAATAGGGTAAGGATCCACACTGGGGGGTTTGGCCAGCCTGCAAACAGCCATCAGCCCCTCACCCAGGCTGGCCAGGTACCCCAGTAAGGAACCAAAACCTGAAGGGACTGTGGGTAGCCTGAAAGTCTGAAAACAGCCTTCATACCCGCACCCAGGCTGGCCACACCCCAATGGGGTGAGGGACCCCACTGGGGAGCTTGGCCAGCCTGCAAACAGCCATCAGCCTCTCACCCAGGCTGGCCAGGTACTCCAGTAGGGACCCAAAACCTGAAGGGACTGTGGGCAGCCTGAAAACGGCCCTCAGCCCATCACCCAGGCTGGCCACACCCCAGTGGGGTGAGGGGCCTTGGCCAGCCTGCAAACAGCCATTAGTCCCTCACCCAGGCTGACCAGGCATTCCAGCAGGCGGACATCCCCAGAGAGGTCCCAGACTGCGAGAGGGCACAGGTCAGGCTGATGGACCTCCCGAGTGCACAAATTTTTGTGCACCAGGCCCCTAGTATAAACATAAAGGATGTTCTCAGGATCAGAAATTCAACCTCTTCAACTTCAAGGCCCATAAACCAGTAGGAGGTGTGTCCTTTGTTTGTGGCCACATATGTGAGCACGCACGTGGGTATGAGTGTGGTCTATGTGTATGACATCTGAGGAGGGGAGGATAGTCTAGCATTTAACTGTGAGTCCTGTGTGTGCTACAGAAATCTTCCATTGTCTCACTTTGTGACCTTTAATGAGTCATACGCTCCTTTGTTTTCTTATGTGTTAAATGGAGATACTCATGCTTGCTGATTGTTAAAGCAGTTCTCGTGCTCCAGGTGCCTTTATTAATTTCAGTTCGCTCTTCTAATTTTTTCCTCTTGGATCTTATAAGAAAGGAGAAGGCACAGCCTTATAGGGGTCTTCCTAGCTTTATACTTAAGCTCCACGAGGTAAGTTCAGGGAGGTATGCGAGAGACAAGACTTCTAGGAAGTGTTGGGTTCTCCATGATTCTGACATTCTGGTTAACATACTTTACCCCTGAGAGTGTGGCAGCTGCCTGGAGCAGTTGGGGCAGAGGAAAGGCGGAGGGTGAAGGGAATATACTGTGCAAACAGAGTCATTGTCATGTTGAGAATATAGCCATAGACTGAGTATAGCAAAGATACAATTTTCTAGTCCTTAAGCGATTGGGAGTGGGGCTCTAATGCTACAGGGACCAGATGGACATAGTGCAGGAGATAACTGTCAGGACAAGAAGTCAGTAGACCAGCTGGCACTAAAGAAGACCTGATGTGCTCATCTTGGTATCACACAGGGTGGTAAATATGTGGCATCTGCAATGCCATTCTCTACCCTTTGTGCCCTTGCAGACATCACTGATCTATCATGATATACTCTCCTGTTGTGCTCAGAAAAGTCTCAGAATCCTTTAGGTACAGCATTTTGGACAGTGATTGACATCAGAGTGGAAACTGACTGTCAATGGGGTGATGATGGAAAGGACGTAGACTTTGGAATCTGACAGAAATGACACCTCAGCCACGTTTGAGCTTATGGCACTGAGCATGTATATTAGTCGGGTCTTTTTTGGTTGTCAGGGACAGAAACTCAGTTCAAATTAGCTTAATCTAAGTTACTTAAGTACTAAAACCAGAAAGCTCAGGGTAAGGCTAGCATCAGGCTGGATGCAGGAGCCCAATGAGGATGTTAGAGTCTGTCTCTAGAATAGATGTTCTCTGGGTGAATACATTCTCACTGGCTGAGCTGTGTTATGTGCTCATCTCTGAATTGGTCCCTGTGGACAGAGCTGGTGATAGGAATGATAGGGTCCAGAAAGCAGGTCACACTGGGAGCAAAAGTTATCTTAAAGCCAAATGTAGCTGAATCAGCCCCTGGTAAGAGCTGGGGAGAGGTGATTGGCAGAGCACCAAGTTTTCATCTGAATTCTGGGGGGTTGCAGTGAGAAGAGGTAAGGGCTCCCTTGGGTAACTATTTCTGGACTCAGTAGCTTCCCTGGAAGGACCTTATGTGCACTGAGCAGAGGAGAGGGTCATGGTGGGGGGACTGGAAATGATGTATGTGCAAGTGGTCTGCCTGCTCCAGCCCTAGTCTTCCAGGCAACTGACATGACATTCAGATGCCCGTCTCTCTGGCCACAGTAGCACCCCATTCCCTTCAGCCCCTCTTGATCCCGATGCACCTGGTCAGTTGACAGATCTCAAGGTCATGCTTCTGTTCTGAGGCATTCAGGTTTGGGTCTAGGCCGAGCTGATTACTTGGCAAACCTTGGAGGATTCTGGGGGAGGCATCAGGCCAACCAGAGTATGTGTGGTGTCTTAGGGACAGTCTTGAAGGCTCCAGAGCACTGCAGATGTCCTACTCTGGACTTCACTGGTTCCTACTCAGGTGTCCTTCCTGCAGTGCCCTTCTACCCCACCCTGCCAACCTGTCACAGGAAGGGCTTGCTGGGTGGTTCTGGCTTGGGGGTCTCTCATGAAGTTGCAGTCAGATTGTGACCACAGCAACTGGAGGCTGGCTGGGAATCTGCATGCAGTCTCTCTAGGGCTGGTGGGCTTTCTCATAGCAACCAGGCTATCTTGTAGAGTGTTTGGCTTCCCGGAGGGTGAGCGTCCAGAGAGAGTCAGGTGGATGCAATGTTATTGTCACTTCTGTAGTACTTTATTGGTCAAAACGATCACCAAAAGCCAACCCCATTTCAGGAGAAGGGTATATATAGATCCTGTTTCTCACTGGGAGGCAGATGTCAAAAGATTGGCTGACATGATTTAAAACCATCACAGTCCCCTACCCCTTCCTATTAAACCACCTCTCAATGTCCTGATGGGTTTAAGGTACCTGGATGTAACCTTACTTTGGTCCAGCCCCCTCATTTTGTTATATATATTTTTATTTTTTTGAAGCTCAGGTGTAGAGATTTGAGTGAATCATACTCTTCAATTTTGGGGGCATTTGTCATTGATCCATGCAATAGCTCTCTTATTCACTTCATTCATTTTTCTTTTTATCTCCAAAACTTATTCCTATTTTCCTCCTCACCTTCCTTAAACAATCATCTGTTCTCTTTAATGAATATCATTTTATTTATTCTTATATAAATGTATTTTAATTTACATATATTACATTGAGTATTTACCTTTTTCTGTATCCTGCCTTTCTCTTGCACTGTTTCTGAGATCCATACATGTTATTATACACATCTTATGTCATGTCTGTTAAAATGAGGCAATGAGACTAGAGAAGGGGAATGACAAACACAAGGTCACACAGCTGAACCAGGACTAGAACAGATTTCCGGACTCTCATTTCTCAGCATCACACACTTGTGTTTTCCATGTGCTCCTTCCAAACTGTAATAGTTTGAAATAAGGTTTCTAAGTAATTGTGAATCTGGGATCCAGATTCTACTATTCTCTCCCTGGTGACTGTTGTCCTCTGTACTCTTCTCCTGCAGGTTCCAACTATGGGAGCCCACGCCCAGCTCATGCCAACATGAATGCCAACGCAGCGGCAGGACTTGCCCCTGAGCACATCCCCACTCCTGGGGCAGCCCTGTCCTGGCAGGCAGCCATTGATGCGGCCCGGCAGGCTAAGTTGATGGGAAGCGCTGGCAATGCGACCATCTCCACAGTCAGCTCCACCCAGCGGAAGCGGCAGCAGTATGGGAAGCCCAAGAAGCAGGGCAGCACGACTGCCACACGCCCACCTCGTGCCCTGCTCTGCCTGACTCTGAAGAACCCCATCCGGAGGGCATGCATCAGCATTGTTGAATGGAAATATCCTTTGTGCCCTGGCCTGGGCAGAGTGTGTGCCCCAATAGGGCCAGCCCCCCAATACCTACCAGCCAGTGGGCTGTGTTGTCCCTGCTGAGCCTGTAAGTATTATCCGACCTGCTGCATCTGCTGGGGGCACTGTAAAATGCTGACTTCCAGGTGCAGTTCCAGACTTGATGAATCAGAATCTCTGGGGAATAGGACTTGACTTCTGCTTGTATAACAAGCTCCCCAGGTGTTTGTTTCTCTGTATGTTTTTTCATATAATAAGCAACACTTGAGAAAATGAGCCTACAAGGTTACGACATAGCATCTTATCTAGCTGAGCTTGCCCAGGGACCCACGTGTTGGGTTAAGTGGTTTCATGCTGCTACTCCATAGCCTTCTTTTCCTACCATGTCATGGCGCTGGCATAGTTTCATGACCTCCCTCTCTCTAGGGTGAAGGAGCTTAGGAAATGCAAGACGGTGGTGGTCAGGGACTGCAGCTCTTGGTTCAAGGCCTCCGACAGTGATTCTCAACCTTGGCTGCACCTTAGCATCACCTGGAAAGCTGTAACAAAATACAGGTGCCTGAGCTCCACCCAGCATATTTTTAAAATTCTCCAGATGATTCTCATGTGCAGTCAAAGTGGAGATTCTGGCCTGCAGTGTTAAACACAGAACCACTCTGTGTGGAAACTAGTGACTGGGTCTTTGAGAGAAAATGGCTTTCTTTGAAAGATTGGGCTCTCACTGTGGAAGCACAGGCCCCATGACATCATGGGAATTGTGGGTGGAGATGGAAAGGACTTTAAAGATTAGTAGGTCCACCCCTGACTTTGCCCAGTGATGACATTGAGCCCCAAAAAAGTGACTCTCAGGGTCATATGGTTGGTGATAAACAGGACTAGAACCTGGTATTATTGTTGGGCATTTTTATAATAAAAAGTCATTTAGGCTGGGCTACTGTTGCTCTGAAGGTTCAGGATGGGAGTGTTAGGTTTCATTCATGAATCTCTATGGAAAAATTAAAAAGTCTTGGGTAGTGGTTGAAAGGCCAAGGAAGATGACTCAGGGAAAGAAGAAAGTTGTATTTAGGAAGAAATGTTAGTTCTATAAATGTTTGAACCCCTGCACTAAAAAGGAACTTTAAGAGATGTAGTTCAAGCCCAGTGGCTGCTCCAGAGCTGGCCAGTCTGTCCTGATTGGCCAGGTATGACAGGAGGCTCGGCTTTGTTGGCCCCACCAGGGCTGCTCTCTCAGAATTGTGGAGTTGAAGGGCTGGGGGCCCTGAATGCCAGGCTTCTCTAGAGATGGGAGGCACTGGGTCCTGGAGAAGCTGCAGAACTTTCCCAGACCACACAGCTGGCAACTGACAGTGGGGTTTCAAATCCAGGTTCCCCAGTTCCCAAATCCACACACTTCCTACAGCCCACACCCCCATAGCACGGAAGAGAGATACTAGGGTGGGTGTTCAGGGGACGCCATCCAGCCCCCCTGGGACACAGTGGGACCTGGATCTGGGGCCTCAACACCCAGCCCATCATGGCCTTGCCTCCTGAATCCCCAGAGCTTCACTTTCATCATCTCTAATGCAAAAATCATTGTTGCCTCTCATAGTTTAGCAAGGGCTGCAGAATCTGCGCATGTGGAAGCACGCTCAGAAAATCTACCTTCGGAGACATTTCAGTGAGTGCTAGTTAACCTCCTGGGATACATGGGTCCCTGGTGCTGGTGACATGCAAGGTCTGGAAGAAGGGGAGAGAGGAGAGGCGAGAGTAATATACAGGGTAGGTGGGGGAAGAGTGGTCAGGTCCAGTATGCCCACTGTGGGCCTCAGCCACCTCATTGCACTGCTCCCCATATCCTTGGGCAGAGGGGTGCTGCAGCTAATCTCCAAGGGTATGTGTCCTCCCTCCACAGGAGAGTAAGTAGTCCCAGCCTTGGTAAGTGGTTGGTAACAGTCCCAGATTGCCTTTGAAGGGTAGCTGATGGGTAAGGAAATGGTCTGGTGTACTAGCCAGTCAGTGCTCTCAAAAGAGTGGAATTGAGGCTGTCAGTAAGAAGAGAATGCAGTTTTAAAAATGACCTGGTTGCCCTGGGTCACTGAACACTTCCCGGACTTACCTGGTCCTCCACGGCTAATGGCTTTTCTTATCTGCCTGATTGGTTTCTTTACTCATAATCTTCCCCAGCTGTAGCCAGAACCTTTAGTATAAAATGATGGATGGATAACTAGTTGGGCAGGAGGTGGAACTTTATAGTGCAAGAAACACCCCAAGTATGGCCCTCCACTCTGGGAGCAGGCTGACGTTTTGAGGACTGGATGTGTGAGGTCTGGCCTAGTTGAGTTAATGTGCCCTTGCCCTGGGGTGAGTGAGGGAGCACAGAGGATTAGATGATGGGAACCAAACTGATCAGGCTTTGGGCTGAATGTCACTCTCCTAAGCAGGTGGGGAAAGGCTAGGAGGGAAGAGGAATGTGTAGGAGGGCTAAAGAACGAACTTCCCTAAATGCTTCAGGGTAGCTTCAGGATAGATCAGTGTAGCGTTGTCCTTACAAACCCAGACTCTGGAGCCAGGCTTCCTGGGTGTGAAGCCCATCCTTCCACGACTTCTGTGACCTTGGACAAGCTAACCTTTAACCTTTCACTTAGAAATGGGAATCATAATTGTGCTTTCCACTCAGGATATTTATGTGGAGCAGTTAGAACAGCGCCTGGTTCAGAGTAAGTTCCCAGTAAATGTTAGCTATGTCTTCCCTGTTGCCATCACCATTGTCATCATCACCATCACCACCATCATCACTTGTTCCTTGGCCAACTCAAGGAGCAGGAGGCGTGTTGGAAAAGATGAGTCAGTAGGTCTGGTTCTGATCTTGGCTTTGGTATTTCCCAGCTTTGGGTCTGGGAGAGGTTGTTTTATTTCCTCTGTCTGTCAAGCTGGGAGGTTGGACAGGCCCAGTGCATGCTTTATTTTTTACATCAAGGCACAGAAAATGGCAACTTTATGAGGTATGCTCGATAAATGCACTCCTAGTTGCACCCATATGGTCAAGGGGGATCAGTAACCAGAAGTTAGAGGCCATCTATGGCAGGGGAATGAGCGCTGGACTCAGAGGTCAGGGAATCGGGTTTTAGTCCTGGCTGGTCAGAACCTGCTGTGGGGTCTGGGAAAGTTTCTTAGGCTCTCTGGGCCTCAGAGTTTTAGACTAGCTGATTTTTAAGTCTTTTCCTGCTTCAAGATAATGTTGGTTTGATAATACAGGTTTCATGTCCTAGGAGATGAAGCTGGTTCCTTCTCCCGGGAAGTCCTATCCTCTCCTTCCTCCTTCCTCAGACTCCATGGACTGGACTGAAAACTTGGCACTGTCAGGGGTTGGGGAGGTGGGGCTGGAAGAGCATAAGCTAGGAGCTTCCTCCGAAGCCTCCCCCTTTGGGCCGGTAACTGTGGGTGCAGGGCTAGTATCACCACAGCTCATTTTCCTCCTGAGGTTGTGTCCTGCCCTGATATATTGATAAATAAATCCAGGCACAGCATCCCTGAGTGCACTGCTGCTGGTGCGTGGGTCTTGGCTTGTCTTGCTGGATCCCGGCACATACCAAGGGAAGGGGGAGAGGACCTGGGATGTAAGCCTTGTCCCCGGGAGCCAGGCCCTGCAGCCTGGAGAGGTTTTAGGGGTTCTACATGGAGCTTCCTATCCTAGAAGCTACCTTGCTCTTGGGGGTCCCGAGGCCCTCGCCATCTTCAGGTTCTCTAGAAGTTGTCAGAGAATAAGGGAGAAGAAGGAGAAGAAGAAGGAGAAGGAGGAGGAGGAGGAGGAGGAGGAGGAGGAGGAGGAGGAGGAGGAGAAGAAGAAGAAGAAGAAGAAGAAGCAGCGTTCTGAACTTCAAATTAAAAGAGTAAAAATAAAATCTCCAAATTTCAAGTGAAAAATCTTAAAGTCTAGTGTCTGCCTTCATTTCCCCTCTGTCTGCCTTTCCCCTCCCAAGCTTGAGTCCCTGGGTGGCAGCATGAAACCACAAGGAGAGGGGTCCTGGGGTCCCAGGTCCTGACTGGAGAGGCGCTGCTCTTTAAAAGCAACCTGAGCACACATGAGGGAAAATGAAGTCCAATGCAATCTAAATAAATTAAAGGAGGAGAAAAAGTTTTTAGAAATCTGTGTTTACTCTGGCACGCGACAGGCCTCCACTGCTTTTGACATATTAGGAAAAATTTTGGCGGGGACCCATTGGAAGTACTTAAAAGGCATATGTTTCTTTTCAGAATACAAGGGGCTTGGAATGTATTGTTTAAACAAAATTCTTATGAATCTTTGATTCATGTAAGAATACATATGTATGTTTGTTTCACTTGTACTTTCTGCAACATTAACTTCCTTAACTCCCTTCCTCAGACCATTTGAAATCATTATTTTACTGACTATTTTTGCCAATTGTGTGGCCTTAGCGATCTATATTCCCTTTCCAGAAGATGACTCCAACGCCACCAATTCCAACCTGGTAAGTCCACCATCTCTTCCTTGGCGGAGGACCGACTTGATCATGCAGGTTCAGGTTGGAGTGTCGGGAGATGAGGGAGGTGTGCGGGAGATGCGCCTGTGATGTGAACACAGCGCTGCTGCGCTCAGCTCTTGGGGCTGTTCTGCTCATTGGAAGCAGTACCTGTCTTATCACAGCCTGTGCTTAGAAAGAATATTCCAACTAGTTGGTAGCATGTGCGCGGGCTTGCGCATAGCAGGTCGTCTGCGTGCTGCCACATGCGGCGTGTGTTACAGGGCAGGTGTTTGTGGTTTGAACTTTTATTCTCTGATCATTTATTGTATTTAGGTTAAGGTGACCAGATGTCCCGCTTTTGGCAAGACAGTCCCGATTTTTAACAAGTTGTCCCATGTCCTGTGGCGTTTTAAAAAAGTACCGATTACTCTTTGTAATATTTTAAGTAATAATAAAAAAAGAAAGAAAAAAGAAACCCTCCCTGTCAATGGTGTACCACTTTAAATCTGGTCACCTTAATTTAGGTGTCTCTGTTCATTGGTAGGGCTTAGTCAGGTAGCCTGTAGTATTGCATGATAAATAATTTCTAGGAAGCTTTTGCAGCCAAGATATATTATTTAGTTAAAAGGGTTTTATTTTCTTGGGAAAGGCAGTTTTCCATTTGGACTGTTGAGAGGCCAGTGCTGGAGGCTTGGGGTTAGAATTTGTCCATGGAAAAAGCATGGGGAGTGTTTACTTTTGACTGAGCATGAAGTCATTACAGAGGCCTTTGCTCCATCTGGGCATGGGAGGGAATGAGCTCTGGAATGCCGCTGGCAAAACTGGGGCACATGGGGATGCCTCCGCGACAGGCATGCAGGAAAATCCTGTCTCTCCTTCCCCAGCAAAGACACCTCGTGTCTGTATTCCCATCCTCCCGCATCACCAGCATCTTCCCTTAATGAGTGAGATTGGACTGTCCTATGCGATCGTTTCTAACAGAAGCTGTGGGGTTACAAGGTTCTCCTTTCCATTGTTGATGATGCTGGTGACATCGTCAGTGTAATTCTTTTGCTTTTTCACCTTTGACATTTTCTTTAGCCCTTCAGCAAATAAATCTGATGCACACTTTAAACTTCTCTGCCATTTCCCAGTTTTAGGGTTAGCCCCCACTCCGTAGTGGGCAAGGTGCTTGTAGTGAGCCAGGCTCTGTGTGTATGGCTTGGCTGGGGCTGTGCTGAGGACAGGTTCCATAGCTGGCCAGCGAGCACTGAGGGATGACATGGCCGGAGTCAGCAGGCAGAGCATTTGCTGCAGTCCATGCAGCCTTCTGAGGTGTGACCCTTCTCTTAACAGTCGAGAGATCATTACTGTGTCAAAATAAATATAAGCAAAACATCTCCCAAATGGCCCCTGGAAAGGCAGGCACTCCTTCCATCCATGTACAACTTCTTTTCCGTGTCCACATGCCCTCCCCCGCGACCTCCTCCCCCTGCTCCCCTCCCCCCGCCCGCCATGGTCCTCCAAAAACCCTGTAGCTGAGCACTTAACCTGCAACTTAAAAAAAAAGAAAAAAGAATCCATGTGCTGTTCTGAAGCCAGTGAAGCAGAGTCTACTCTAGGCCAAAGAAGTGCTGAAAGGAGGTAGAGGAGTTTGGTTTTGTCTCAGGCTTCAGAGATGGCCCCATAGCAGCCTGTACCGCAG